>WBZZ01002592.1:0-65000 GCA_019918135.1 Paulinella micropora | reverse complement strand
CGCATACGTACATACGTACACACATACGTACATGCGTACATACGTACATAGATACATAGATACATACATAGATACATACATACATACATAGATATATACACAGGTACATACATAATACGTACATACGTACATACGTGCGTACATACATAGATACATAGATACATATACATACATACATACATACACACATACACACATACATAGATACATACATACATACATACATACATACATTAAAATAATGATAATAATACAATAATAACAATAATAATAACAATAATAATAATAATAATAATAATAATAATAATAATATAATAATAATAACAATATATATATATATATATATATATTTAAACATACATACATACATACATACATACATACATACATACATACGTACGTACGTACGTACGTACGTACGTACGTACATACATACATACAAACATACAAACATACATACATTGCAAACCATCTTAAAACATACATACATACATACATACACACACACACATATACACATACATACATACATGATACATACATACATGATACATACATACATACATACATACATACATACTCTCTCCATCCTAACACATACATACATGCATGCATACATACATACACACACACACATACATACATACATACATACATGCATGCATGCATGCATGCATGCATGCATGCATGCGTACGTACGTACGTACGTACGTACGTACCTACGTACGTACGTACGTACGTACGTACCTACGTACCTACGTACGTACGTACCTACGTACGTACGTACCTACGTACCTACGTACGTACGTACCTACGTACCTACGTACGTGGGTACCTACATACCTACGTACCTACGTACGTACCTACGTACCTACGTAACTACGTACGTACGTACCTACGTACCTACGTACCTACGTACCTACGTACCTACGTACCTACGTACCTACCTACGTACCTACCTACGTACCTACCTACGTACCTACCTACGTACCTACCTACGTACCTACCTACGTACCTACCTACGTACCCACGTACCTACGTACCTACCTACCTACGTACCTACCTACCTACGTACCTACCTACCTACGTACCTACCTACCTACCTACCTACGTACCTACCTACCTACGTACCTACGTACCTACCTACCTACGTACCTACCTACCTACGTACCTACCTACTTACCTACCTACGAACCTACCTACCTACCTACCTACGTACCTACGTACCTACCTACCTACGTACCTACCTACGTACCTACCTACCTACGTACCTACCTACCTACGTACCTACGTACCTACCTACCTACCTACCTACCTGTGTACCTACCTACCTACCTACCTACGTACCTACCTACCTACCTACCTACGTACCTACCTACCTACCTACCTACGTACCTACCTACCTACCTACCTACCTACCTACCTACCTACGTACCTACCTACCTACCTACCTACGTACCTACCTACCTACCTACCTACGTACCTACCTACCTACTTACGTACCTACCTACCTACGTACCTACCTACCTACCTACCTACGTACCTACCTACCTACGTACCTACCTACGTACCTACCTACCTACGTACCTACCTACCTACGTACCTACCTACGTACCTACGTACCTACCTACCTACCTACGTACCTACGTACCTACCTACGTACCTACGTACCTACCTACGTACCTACCTACGTACCTACGTACGTACCTACGTACGTACCTACGTACGTACCTACGTACTACCTACGTACGTACCTACGTACGTACCTACGTACGTACCTACGTACGTACCTACCTACGTACCTACCTACCTACGTACCTACCCTACGTACCTACCTACCTACGTACCTACCTACCTACGTACCTACCTACCTACGTACCTACCTACCTACGTACCTACCTACCTACGTACCTACCTACCTACGTACCTACCTACCTACGTACCTACCTACCTACGTACCTACCTACCTACGTACCTACCTACCTACGTACCTACCTACCTACGTACCTACCTACCTACGTACCTACCTACCTACGTACATACCTACCTACCTACGTACCTACCTACCTACGTACCTACCTACCTACGTACCTACGTACCTACCTACCTACGTACCTACCTACGTACCTACCTACCTACGTACCTACCTACCTACGTACCTACCTACCTACGTACCTACCTACCTACGTACCTACCTACCTACGTACCTACCTACCTACGTACCTACCTACCTACGTACCTACCTACCTACGTACCTACCTACCTACGTACCTACCTACCTACCTACCTACGTAACCTACCTACCTACGTACCTACGTACCTACGTACCTACCTACCTACGTACCTACCTACCTACGTACCTACCTACCTACGTACCTACCTACCTACGTACCTACCTACCTACCTACCTACGTACCTACGTACCTACCTACCTACCTACCTACCTACCTACCTACCTACCTACGTACCTACCTACCTACCTACGTACCTACCTACCTACCTACCTACCTACCTACGTACCTACCTACCTACCTACGTACCTACCTACCTACCTACGTACCGTACCTACCTACGTACCTACCTACGTACCTACGTACCTACCTACCTACCTACGTACCTACCTACGTACCTACGTACCTACCTACGTACCTACGTACCTACCTACGTACCTACCTACCTACCTACGTACCTACGTACCTACCTACGTACCTACGTACCTACCTACGTACCTACCTACCTACCTACGTACTTACGTACCTACCTACCTACGTACCTACCTACCTACGTACCTACGTACCTACCTACGTACCTACGTACCTACCTACGTACCTACGTACCTACCTACGTACCTACGTACCTACCTACTTACGCTACCGTACGCTACCTCGTACCTACGCTACCGTACGCTACCGTACGCTACCGTACGCTACCGTACGCTACCGTACGCTACCGTACGCTACGCTACCGTACGCTACCGTACGCTACCGTACGCTACCGTACGCTACGCTACCCTACGCTACGCTACCCTACGCTACGCTACCCTACGCTACGCTACCCTACGCTACGCTACCCTACGCTACGCTACCCTACGCTACGCTACCCTACGCTACGCTACCCTACGCTACGCTACCCTACGCTACGCTACCCTACGCTACGCTACCCTACGCTACGCTACCCTACGCTACGCTACCCTACGCTACGCTACCCTACGCTACGCTACGCTACGCTACCCTACGCTACGCTACCCTACGCTACGCTACCCTACGCTACGCTACCCTACGCTACGCTACGCTACCCTACCCTACCCTACGCTACGCTACGCTACGCTACGCTACGCTACGCTACGCTACCCTACCCTACCCTACCCTACCCTACACTACACTACACTACACTAAACTAAACTTAACTAAACTAAACTTAACTTAACTTAACTTAACTTAACTTAACTAATTAACTAACTGACTGACTGACCAACTAACTAACTAACTGACTAACTAACTAACTAACTAACTGACTGACTGACTGACTAACTAACTAACTAACTAACTAACTAACTAACTAACTAACTAACTAACTAACTAACTAACTAACTAAACTAACTAACTAACTAACTAACTAACTAACTAACTAACTAACTAACTAACTAACTAACTAACTAACTAACTAACTAACTAACTAACTAACTAACTAACTAACTAACTAACTAACTAACTAACTAACTAACTAACTAACTAACTAACTAACTAACTAACTAACTAACTAACTAACTAAACTAACTAACTAACTAACTAACTAACTAACTAACTAACTAACTACTACTACTACTACTACTACTACTACTACTACTACTACTACTACTACTACTACTACTACTACTGCAGATTATAACTAAATACAGCATCTAAAGATACTTACTCTCCCTCTGTTATACTTGTTATAAATAGCCTTCTGAGGTATTTACATCGATAACAGAAGGGTCACCAGTTGTCACAGTGACTTCATTTTTGGCAAATGGAGATTAACGGGAGTAAGAAGACACATGGATACATACATACATACATACATACATAACTCATACAAGTACTCATACATACATACATACATACATACATACGTACATACTCGGGAATTCACGCACCAAATTCACGCTTAACTCAAGTCAACAAACAGGTATTTCATATGATACACATGTGCAAAACTTCAGAGAGCATAAGCTGCGTGTGCTGTTCTCGTAGAGGGCGGAGTACTGGGCGGGAGGACTATGTGAGTCTCTTTACATATGTATACGTATGTATGTACATTTTGCATATGTATGTATGTATGCATGCATGTATATATGTATGTAGTATGTGTGTATGTACATATGTATGTATGTATGCACATTGTATGCATGTATGTATGTATGTATGAGTACTTGTATGTATGTATGCATGTATGTGTGTATGTATGTATGTATGTACGTATGTATGTATGTATGTATGTATGTATGTATGTAATTTTATGATCTCTATAGCTTCCTTGCTACAATCCTAGTGCCACCTTTCAACCTTTCCCCAACTTTTTCCCACCTTTCTTCCGACCCCAACAAAAAGGTAACCAATCTCCCCCAGGACTAAGCTCCCGCTAATCCAGCAAAATTCTCGAACATGCTGCCTGCAGCTGCCCCCTTTCTTGCCTGCCTTCACAACCAAGTATGCTCGCCATCAGCATTTTCATATTTTTACTGCTTATCTGCCTATAGATTGATTCATATATCACCTCAGAGGATGATTACACTTTTCGCGCAGGTATTTTTCAAGCAAAATACCAGCCCGAAAAGGGTCTTTCAGACCAAATCTCCAAAAATCAACAAACAAGAGGAAATCAAGAGGAAATAAAAAATGAATCGAAATTTAAATATTAATCATTTAAGTATTTATCATTTAATTAATTATCATCTAAAAATATATTAACAACTATATAGAACTAGTAGAAATGGTGTTTATCGGAACGAAAGTCGTCGGGGTGGCATTTGAGGGGAGACAAAATAATTTAATATATCTCATTCGAAATCCAAGAACAAATGTTTATATAGTGAAAGAACAGAATAATCAATTTGACAAAAATGCTATTAAAGTTGAAACAAGTGATGGAAAACATTTGGGTTATGTGGCGAAAGAACTAGCAAAAGAAATAAATGAGAAACTACCAGAAAAACGAAAAGTTCATTATAAAATATGTGGTGGTGGTTTAGGTAAGAATTACGGAATGGAGATAACAATTCAAGTGAAACAATAAGAATTAATTTTTCATTTATATAATTATGATTATTATTATATAACAATATACATGTAGAGTTTTGGTGAAATATGCTATCACAAAGCGGACCAGTAGGCTCTGTAAAGTTAGGGCGACCTGCTAAATATACATCTGATGAAGGAAAGAAAAAAGCTCATTACGAGGCTTCAAGAAGATATGTCTTAAAAAACCCAGAAATGTATAGAAAGGCTGGTGTTTCATATTAAAAAAGGAATAAGGAAGCCATATCTGCTAAAAGGAAGGAGCGATATGCGATGAAAAAGAAACAAAAAATGAAAAGTGTTGTAGAAGTTGAAATACTGTAAAACTAATTACTCTTACAATTAATTATTTTTCCAATAAAATTTTTTTTCATTAATATAATTATCATCTAAACAAATAGCACAACCATAATATAAATCATTGGGATTAATTCCAAACCAAAAAATCTATTCCATAATATACCTCATACAAAATGTCATACAAGCCACCTCTACCCCCTAGACAGAACAAGAAGAATGTGGAACTATTACAGGGGAAGGCTAAGCTGAGAAGGGTTGAAACGAAAGATAAAAGAAACCGCCAGGACCTTTTATCTAACATTCGTAGTAATACAAGGGTAAATCTCCGCGAGGCTAAGACAAGGGAAGCGAAGGGACGAGAGTTTAGAGCGAATAAATATGAAGTTAGGAGGGATAATCGGCTGAACTCTCTCACATTCAAATTTAGGGACTTAGATATAAGCTTCTATGATACAGACACCTTGGAAGAGAAGGTATTAATACCAGCTATAAGATATGCTAGAAGGGAAGGGATGATCAACAATGTGGATGTCAATATATCTATAACATACTCCACAGCTCCCGCTAATGAACGATACGACCACTATATAAAAAAGAAAAGTTTTAATTCATTTCAACTCCGCCAATACGATACCGTGTTTATGGATGCTCTGAACGAGTTCAATATAAACAACATTGAAGCGAGCGAGAATGGATATGAAAGAAACATACGATATGTGGAAATAACCATAGTTCAAGAAAACGGCGGAGGATGCTATGAAGGAGTGAGAGATAAAAAAACTAAGGTTGAAGAAGGAGTAAGAATATCGCCAGCAAGCAAAAATAACAACTGCTTATTCTTCTTATGTAAGGATATACTAGATATCTATCCGATAAGTAAGAAGAGATGTAATGAGATACGAACCGAATTTAAACTTCAACCAAACTCTCCAATACCGTTTTCAATAGCGGTTGAAATATTGAAAAAATATGTTAAGGAAGGGAAAACATACGAAATAACAGATGCGATAATGAAGGAAACAGTCAGCACAAATGAAGAGGGACAAGAACCAGACAAACTAATCTTTTTAGAAAATAACCATTATTATGGGTTGGTCAAGCAGTTCAAGAAGCGGTGCGAAGACTGTTTACAATTATATTTGAAGAAGCATACCTGCAATCTTAACAGGAAAAAATTTGCTGATATTAGATTGAAAAAGAATGGTAAAAGACACTTAATAACTAAACTACACACAGAAGAAATAATAAATAATGACCAAGTTCTCCATTATGATTTGGAAACATTTAGAAATAAAACCATCGCGGTCGGCTACGATATCCACGACTGCTACATAGTCGGATATACTCAGGGCTCTGAGGGTTTTAAATACATAGCTGGCAAAGATTGTATAAGTCAATTCGTAGACATACTAATAGAGCGAGGCGAGAAGGCAAAAGCAGGATGGGTTCCGAAATGTAAAAATGACAAGCCACCCGTTCTATATGTTAATGGTTTTAACGGAGCTAACTTTGACCACTACTTCATACACCAAGAATTAATTAAAAGGGGAATTAAGATTAAGTCTTCAAAAATTAACAACGGCTCTATTATCTGCTTAGAGTTTGAAAATGTTAAGATGTGAGATATGTGTAAGCATACCCAAGGAAGTCTAAAAGCCAATCTTGAAAGTATGGGGTGCGAAATCCTCAAAGGCGACTTTGACCACGAGCAAGCCCGCAGATGGGAAGGTATGGAAAAAAAGATGAAGCAAGACTGTTTGGCTTATCTTAAAAACGATGTTATGGGTTTGAAGGAATTATACGATAAGTTAAACACGACGATATTTTCAACTCATAAGGTCAATTTAACTTCATACATCTCAACTTCTAGTCTGGCTTTTAACATATGGAAAAAATATGTAGACGGTAAATACGAGGTGAGACTTCCAACAGTAGAGCAAGAAAGAGCATTTAGAAAAGCCATTATCGGCGGAAGGACTTACCCATCTAAGAGGCGGTTCATTTCAGCTCAGTATGAACGATATTTGAAAAAAGAGATATCATTTGACGATATAATTGACTACCTCGTTGATGCGGATGTAGTATCTTTATATCCAACCGCGATGTTGTTCGCTTTTATGGTTGGTGATATAATAGAAACAATCGGACCATTTGACCCGCGAAACCTTCAAATCGGTATTTACAACCTTGACTACATTTCTCCAAAAAATATATTACATTCAAGGATTGGACAGCGGGACCATATGGGCTCTCTTAAATGGCGACTAGAAGATATGAAGGACCAATGGCTGACGAGTGTAGATATTGAGGATATGGTAGCCGAAGGTTATGAAGTCCGCATTCATAAAGGATACTACACCGTAAAATCTGAATGTGTTTTCAAAGAATACATAGACGATATGTTCAAGGCGAAGGAAAATGCAGAGAAAGGTAGCCCGCAATATCTGCTCGCCAAGCTGTTTATGAATAGTCTATACGGTAAGATGATACAACGACCTATACCTTCAATAACAACATATATACAAACTAACGAAGAATACTGGAAATTCTGGAATAGTAATCAAATAACTGACATTGTTAAATTTACAGATAAAGAAGGAAAAGATTTATGGCACATATCGGGCTTACCTCGCAATCCAATCTTATTAGAGAGTAGCATAACAAAGCCTTCACACTACGGGGCATTCATACTGGCATATAGCAGACGAATTATGTTCAACTATATCAAGGAAGCCAACCCGAACAGAAGCATTGAAGATGATTTCTACTACACCGACACAGACAGCTTACAAATCCACGTGAGATGTGCTAGATATATCAAGAATATGGGTAATAAGAAACTTGGCGGTATAAGCGATGACTTAGGCGATGGTTGTAAGATAATAAAAGGTGTGTGGATAGCCCCAAAATTGTATATGTTAGAATTTACGACGAAAGATGCTTTCACAGCTGGTATGACGAAAGACGACCTCAAACACATATCAAAGGGTGTTCATATAGAAACTGCTGAAAATGGAGTTAAAAGATATTTCCATTTTAGGGGTAAAGGCTTAGATGCTCATCAGCTAAACTATGATGTATATGATAAGATGGATAAAGGCGGTAGCATTTAAAATGTAAAGGGCTTTCAAATGAAAAAAATACACATTGATAGAAACAGCAAACAACAACAAGTCCCACATTTTAGCATTTTACATATGACGAATGTTAAAAAACAAGTTAATGAGAATAAATGGGCAGGCCGTAAGTTCATTAACGATAACGACAGCATACCGCTCGGCTTTCACATTAGAGGTTGATTTATAAATAAATTTTTTCGGCTCCTTTGAAAGGGTAAACCCCTTTCGAACCCCGGGGTTGTAGGGGCTTGCCCCTACCTTTGAAGCTCCTGATTGTATGAATTCCTTTTTTTTGGTTTCACTAACTTAGTATTCACAGCTGTCGCCCCTAACAATGACACAGTGTCAAATGCTGTCCGATAGTTCGTCGTTAGCTTCGCAGTATTCGCCCTTTTACCTTTTGGATTTACTTTCACAGCCACTCTGTCAATCACTCCTTCAATTAGGTCTCTTGTGCTACTGCCTTTATTGTACGTGGTTGCCCTTACACCAGTTTGTCTGCTTAGGTCTTTCGCTATTGTTCCACCTAACGAATGACCCGTTAGCTCTACATTATCCTTACCATATTTCTTTATGACTTCATTAACCAACTTCTGCTCTTCTTTATATCTCGGTGTTCTCTTTAATACTCCCTTTACCAAGGCGACATCTGCGAGTAAGTCCCGCTTATCTGCCGAGCCTCTAAATGCGACAATAGCTTTACCATCTTTTTCATACACTGTTGATTTTTCTTTGCTTGCGACTGGTTTCCATCCGTCAGCACCCTTTCTCTCTGACGAAGACAAATATACATCCTCCGACAACTCCGCACTTCCACCCTTTTGTTTCCTATATTCCTTGCCCGCCTTTTTCAACGCCTCCCCATAGCGTATGTTGTGTTTAGCAGAGTAAGCCTTAACAAACTTAATCCACTCAGACATTTCGTATATTATTAATTATTTAATTTTTTTTCCTTCATACTATATACACCCCCCTACTATGTCCGCCCTCACTAGACTGTGCGAGAAGTTCCAAAAACTTTCCATTGAAGGCGAAAAAAAATCCTTCTCGTTGGAAGATGTCCAAAAGGTAATCGACGACGAAATAAAAGCGATTGAAGAAAAGAGAAATACTCAACCCAAAGACACTTTTCAATTTGGCAAATACCGCGGAAAGAAGTTTGAAGACATCGCAAAGATTGATAAGCCATATATTGAATGGTTAGTTCGTCAGCCGTGGTGCCGAAATACGGCTGAATTGAAAAAGTATTTGTAAAGTGTTTTTTATTTTTTTTTTGCTTAATTGGTGGGGGTTGTAGGGGGCGAAGACCCCTACTGATCTTCTAAGAAATGAATGATAACACTCACATTTCCTCCATTATTAACAGTCGCGACAGACTTTTGTAAAAATGTTAGATTTTCACCAGGAGAAAGTTGAATGTCGTAAGTTCGCAGGTCAATAAGCTGGCTTGAAGTAGCATTAACATAAAGTTTAAGGATGACATCCGTTATAGTGGCACCACCAACGGCAGTCGCAGCGGTATCCTTTGATACCATTGAAGTTTTGGTATCAATATCCGCGAAGTTCTCCGCCGTAAGTGTTCCAGTCGTTTTCACAATTCGCACTATATTAACTTTGCTGTCTTCGTTTGATATGCTCACGAGAGAGGGATAAACAATTGAATAATTGGTCACACCATTAAAAGTTGTTTTATTTTTTATGCTAATAATTGGGCTTTCCGTTGTGCTCGCTGGCTCACTACCTTCCGCTTCGTTTGATATGCTTGAATTAATAGTGTTAGTGCCCTCAATAAACATACTACAACTGGCTGTTTTTAATATTTGATTAGCATTACCAGTTCCATAATTTCTGATACAAGCTGAAAAAGGTAGGGTTGTATTTGAAAGACTAACACCCACATTCGCATTCGCATACCTAATTGTATGAACCAGCTGAAATTCTCCACTTGATGGATTTTCTATGTAGAACCTTATAGCACCAAAGCCAAGATATTGAAATTTAATCTGGAATACATTCCCTTTGGACCAGTCTAAGGCGGGCATAATTTTGGTTCCATCACAAGGGTCATTCCAGGTCGCCTGGGGAATAAGTGTCGGCACCCCGCCTTTAACACTGGCAATATTCATACCAGTCGCTTTTATTTTGTAAAAATAGAAGCCGTTAGTAAAATCACTTTCACCTATGCCGATATATGAATTGTATTCTTTCGTTTCATCAGTATTTCATAAAGCAGTAAATCGTGTTAGAACTCCCATACCAGTTCTGTATTTAATTCTTTTTTTACTCGTCATTACAGCATTCGCGGTCGTCTTCACATCTGTTTTAAGCTCGGCCATATTCGCATTAAATGAAATGGTAGCATCAGTTTGAGCTAATGTCCATATTCGTGTATTGATAGTGTATGGGAAAATCTCTTGTAATACTGGTGTTAATTGACCGACCAATGCTTCACCGAAAGCGGTTTTCATACTATTGGTTTCAACATTTCCGTCGTAGCCGACTTTGACATTAATGAAGTCTCCGTCAGGGTCTTGTGCTATCAAATTTCGTTGGTGAGTGGTCATAGTTCCTATATTATATAAAAAAAAAATAATCTATCAAAATTAATTGTGCTTTTTTTCAAAAACCACTTACGATCTCAAAAACCTATTACTTCAACGGATGGGGGTGCGGGGGCTTGCCTGCTTAGTTTCTAGTAATGGTGCCATTCTTAACATTTACTTCTTGCTGAGTTACGACAAATGTGTAATGGTTGGCCGCAATATTGGCAGTTGTTGCGATAAACTCCCATCGTCGCTCGGTGTCTAGACTTAATCCGCTGATTTCATTTTGGTCCTTGCTCCACAGAGGGCGAGTATTGTCAAAGCTATCGCACCAAACCCAGTTGTATTGATAAACATTGCTATTCATCAAAGAAGAGCCTTCCAACTTCGGTTTAAGATACATATAGTCTTCTAGTTTTCCAGTTTGACAATCAACATTGAATTCTTGAAGTCGTGCTCCGTCTAGTGTATAAAAAGTTTGGACCTTAGAACCGAGCAGGTTGCTATTGTCATAAGCGGTGTTCTTATTTTCGGTTGTGTTGAAAACAGAATGATAAATTTTCTTAATTCGCCGTCCGTGGCCTCTGTCAAATCTAAGGATAACATTTTGAGAAGTTGAAGCGAGCCCAACGGTATTTTTATACAAATAAGAATAATCAATGTTGAAGCTCATAGTATTACCTTCGGGGCTCATAATCTTCTGTTGAATTGATTGAACGACATCGGGGTTAGTCTCGACAGCTAAGAACAGGCTGAGATTAGTAATAGTAACATTTGAATCCGCCGCCGCAACAGTGCCTCCACCAGTAGAAAGAGCATCATTGTTATAATAAAAGATTTTGGGTGTCTGTTGCCAAACAATCCGCATAGTCAAAATTTCTGGAAACATAATAGTTTTATCCAGAGCGAAAATAGTATTGTAAAGCATTCCAAGATTAATCTTAACATTAACACTCGGGCTGGCATTGTTAATAGTTCCAGCTGAAAAATACTTAGCCTCATTAAAAGCAACATTAACGAACTTACTCGTGCCAGTCTCATTCGCAATAAGGGTATCATCGTGTCGGCGAGCATTTGTGGAGGGTTGCGCCATCCAAGCCTTTAATGCTGCCTGAACCTGAGCCTTAGCAACATCAATACCAGTATCAATTTGCCCCGCCGCATTTCCTGCTATTGCCGAAGCGGCCAATGCTGTTTGTAATGCGGCCAACCTTGTAGCATCGCTGGCGGGTTGAAATGTAGTTGTAGCATTACACTTTTGAAGCATACAACCTGCTCCACTTCCATTATCGTGGTTTTCCAAAGCGAGTAAATCATCAATGGAGGTTTCGGGTTTCCAAATCATCTTAGTGACAGTTCCGACTTCGTTAATGTCGCACAGATAAACACCACCCCTAGTAATCAATTGAATCTGCCTAATTGGGGCCAAGCAATCCATAAAGCATTTATTGTAGTTCGCCGCCTTCGCATCAGGAGCATAATTAAAACTCAAAACAGAGCGAGCCAAGTTGAACGGACGGCTTATAAGGTCAAAGTTGCTTTCCTGTCCTCCTGCGGTAGAAACAGTGACAGTAATAGAACCCTCACGAGGGGTAAGCTTATTCAAGCGATAAGAAGCACTGATGTAGTCAGTCCTGCTGAAATCTAGTTCGCCTCCGTGTTGTGTAGGCATTTCGTGTAAGTGCCCGAAGTTTTTGGTGAAGCTTTTTTTAAAAGGTTCCTATATTTTAATATGAGAAAAAATAAAATAATTAATTAACTGCTTTTTAACAAATTAAAAAATGATGTAAATAAATTAAAATAATTCGTCTCGCGGTAAATCAACAATGTCATTACGATACCCAAACCGTTTAGGTTAATTGGTTGGTCGTTTTCGTCAGTTAAGTAAAACCTATACACATTGCTTGAACTAGTAGATAATCTTTTGCCGTATTCACTGCCCGAGCCATCGTAGATAACAGAGCCGAACGGGATTTCATTTGCCGTGTATATTTCTTGGAGCACGTGATTATCACCCTCACCAACTAGGTCGCTTTGTAGATACAAAGGTTTTTCGCCAGTCAAGATTATGACATTTGGAGACCTAATGGTATTGTTACCAAAGAAATATGTTGAGTTGCGGTCAAAACCCATTACTTCGTGAATACGAGTTTCGGTGTCAAATATAAACCGCAGTTGAATGCCTCCATTGTTCGCTACTGTAAATAATAGCTTGCCGTCTTCTGGGTCGGTGTTTGTGTTGTTGCTTGTAACTGTGTATGTGTAGTCATTGGGGCTGTCTGCGGTTAGCACCTCGGCCAGTTTATTTTTTAAGTTGTTCATTGTGTAGTTTCCCTCTGGTATCGTAATCAGAGCCTCAAATCCATCTTCACTCAGAGTAAAAGTATTATAGGGGCTCGCCACAGAGTAATACGACTTCGGCACATAGATATGAAGAATTTTACAATGGGTAGGATTGTCTAGCGGTTTCATATCAACGGAGTGAGTGAAATCACTGTCCGTGCCGTTTATCCTATTTTTGCTATTGACATAGTAAATGTTGCTACTTCGCCCACCGCGGTATTCCATCGCAGAGACTAGTCTCCACACCTCTATTTTTTGGATATATAATAGAAAATATATTTTTGTTTTAATTACTTCAAATGAATGTATCAAAGCCGTAGCCGTTCTGTGCTTTCAACTCCTCCGCTTCCTTCTCCTTCAAATCAGTCCAACCACTAGCAAATTTGAAGCGGTTCCCTTTCGCCCGCTCTAACAAAAACCTAATACTATGCCACCCGCAGGTTGTGCTCGTGTCGCTTTGGTTTTTGACTTGATTGACTTTCATAAGCAGGTATGTGTTCGGCTTACTCTTTTCAATAAGCTGTTTCATTTGGTGTAGAAATAGCTCGGGCGGCTTATACAGTGCGAGAGGGTCGTAGATTTCAATAGAGTCGTCTTTAATGGTGTCAATCCAAACAGCAATCCAATGTGAGCCTGGTTGGCTAGACTTATCCAAGTTCATTATAAAACCATAATTCTTTCTTTTTTCTGGTTTTAGTTTGTTTATTTCGTCGCTGGCTACCGTGCCGATATACCAATCGTGCTTCCTCATAATGGTGTCTATTTCATCCGTCATCAATCCTCGGTAGGGGCCTCCTCCCCCGATTTCGGGTGTTGTGTCGGCAGTGATTTCGGTTGTTTTGTCGGCGGGGATTTCAGGTGTTGTGTCGGGCGGGGGTTCGGTGTTGGTTTCAGGTATGGTGTCGGGTGATATGTCGGCAATGGTTTCGGTGGGGGTATTGGGTGCGGTTTCTGGGGCTGGCGGTTGAACTTCTGGCTGTGGAACTTCCTCGGTTGGTTGAATACCGAGATTATTTGAAACTTGATTTTTAATATTTGGGTCGCTTCTCATTTCATTTACTAAGTTATTTACATAATCCTTCTTCTTCATTTTCTTCTTGTATTTACCCTTCTTCAAATATTTCTTAATTTTTGCTATTGTTAAAAGTTTGTGTATTAATTCCTCCATCGTTTTTGCCCCAGCACCAGCTTGGTTTATTCCCAAATAATCAGCGAGTTTCTTTCTCATTTCATTCTGGTCTATTCCTAAATCAATACCTTCATCTACTATAACTTGTGCCATACCAGCAGTCGTGTGTTTTCCTTTAACTTTTTTTGGTGGTGGTTTGCCCCGAGCTTTCATTTCTTTTTCCAAAGCAGGGCCCAAAGTTTTGGGTATATCCAATTTCGGATACTTGTAATCATTTCTTAAACCTGCGGATATGTATGATATTTTATCTTTAATTTCAAAGTGTTTCGCTTTAGCCTCAGCTTGCTTTTTTTCTTGTTCTAATTCTTTTTTGTATTGTTCAGCCAGTTCTTTCTGCTCATCTGCTGATTGAGCATCGGCTATCGCTTTCTCTATTCCTTTACCAAGTTTGATAAATTCTTTTTTGCTCAAGCTTTTAATAAATTTAGTTGTAAAGCCCGCTTTCTTCATTAATTCAATGTATTTTTCTTTTAATTCTTTTTCAGCCTTTTTCTCTTCTTTTGTTTTCAATGGCATATGTTTTTCTTCTGGTGATTGGGGTGCTTGTGGTGGTGCTTGTGGTGGTCCTAATTGTGGTGCTTGTGGTGGTCCTAGTTGTGGTGCTTGTGGTGGTGCTTGTGGTGGTGCTTGTATGTATTGAGGTTGGAAAGGTGGTAATAACATTAAATTATTTTTTCTATCTTGTTCAAATTTTACATCCTCTATAAAGTTTTGCTCTCTGTTCGCCTCCCTTATTAATTCTTCTTGTCTTTCCTTCATTTCCGCATTCTCCTTCCTCTCCATTCTTTTCTTCTCATCTTCTGCCTGTTCTCTTAACTTCTTTTCCTTTTCCTCCTGCTCGTGTATTAGTTCATATTTTTTCAGCAGGTTGTTTTGTATCTGGTTGCGGTTCTCGTGTTCAAGGCGATTGAATTCGGACTTGATTATTCGCTCTTTTGTAGGGACTCCGCCCCTACGACCCCGCCTGTTGGGTTTGGAATGGGTATCCCCTTTCATATATTTCAGAAACAGTTTAACGATTTGAAGTGTTGAAAGGTCATTCGTTTTCTCGCCAAAGTTGAGATATGCTCGTTTGCCTTTTACTTTAGTATATGGTCGGCCATCTTTGGTTCTGTATATCCTCGGCGGTCGTTGTTTTCGCAGAGACTTCGCCTCCGCACCTCCACGAGTTTTGGTCTTCATATTGTATATATTGTTAGAAAAAAAATTAATATAAGATTTTACATTTGTAGAGACTTCGCCTAACGAAACTTAACGGCTCCTCCTCGTTGCTTGCCGTATCCTTGCTTCATCGCGGCCTTCGCTACACGGTCAGCATAAGGCACTCCTACATCGCTAAGAAAGGTAGCACCCCTTGAAATCAATTGGTTCTTCTTGATAAACCTATTAGCATCCACTATCGCTTTTCCGACCTTCGCCCAATTTACTTTGCCTCCTGTTTGTTTCTTTTTTCCCTTCTTTTTTCGTCCTCCTGCTTGTGGCATACTGACTGGGCTTGGATTGTAGGTGATATTGTATCCCGATGGTTGTGAAATAATCACTGGTGATGTTGGCATCTATATAATGTATAGAAAAAAATAAATAATAAAATTACAAAAATCGCTTATTAAAATTAGTCCCGCAAGCGGGACAATAGACTATCGCAAGCGATAGTTGAAATTTTGCCTCAGTTCGTCAGATACCGAATCCACATATAAAAAGTTAAACCTCTCTTTCGTCGCATCGTGATATTTTTCAATGAAGTATTCAAGGTCATAACCGAGGTCCAGATGCTTATACACGAGTTCAATTTTATCAACACTCTGACCAGGAAAAATAAGAAGGTAGTCTAGCTGTTTAATCGCCTCAGGTCGTAAGTCGTTTAGGTCTTGCGAGCTCATAATCACCTTTGACTTGTAGTGTCTATTTTTTTTCAGCAGGTCGCTCACGGACTTATCCCTCAACCCACTACCCAAATCATCTAACACGAAAACAACTTCTGGTGTAATGTATTTGCTCGGCCTAGGTGGTTTTTCGCCTCCCTCCTGTTTCTTCTCTTCCTCTTTACCAAAATATAAAAACTTCGGCTTCGGTTCTTCTTTCTCGTCCTGAACAATCTCGCCTTCTTCTTGCTCCTCGTCGGGTTTGTTGAGCTTGTCCAATTCGTAATCAATCACACTGTATCCGTCCGTTTTCAAATATGTGTATATCGCCATCGGGTTTCCCTTCTTCTTGAAGTGCTTAACCATTTCTTTGTAGATGTGGTCCTTGTGTATCGTGCTGGCAATAATAACAATGCGGATCTTTTTGTCGGTCGTTCGTTTCAGGATTTCAAACAGTGCGGTCGTCTTGCCGCTCTTCTTGCGAGCGAGAAGAAAAATATTGGCATACGGTTCATCAAATAACTTATATCCTTTTGCCAACTTCTCACCATCTCCGTTTTGCTTGACTGGTTTTACCTTTACATTATTGATTTTCTCCATAGCAGAGACTTCGCCTCCGCACCTCCAATATGTTATATATTCTAAAATATATTTTTTTACCTGCGGGGATGTAGGGGGAGCAGGCCCCTACCCCAGAAATTCTAAACAAATAACAATTCTTCCAGCTAGTGGGTCGGTCTCAATATTGCCATTGTCCGTTTTCAAGACCCTAAACGAATACTGGCCATCGGTCCAATTAATAATTCCCAAATTGTAGCTTAGATTGGAAATGTTTGCGGTGTTGCTGTCGGCGAATGTGCCGATGATTCCAATGCGGTCCATATGAAGGATTTTCGTTTTCGTTTCAGTCATATCATTCATATAGTGGATGTACTTAACATTCATTCTAGTTGGGGTAAAGTTCAATTTAATGGTTTTGTCAAACGTTTTGCTACCGCCCGCAAAATCATTACTTAGAAAAATAATCTTTTGAAATTTATAGTCCGCCATCGTGATGCTCTCTATATTTACATTTATAAACTTTTTATTAATTAATATTTCTGCTCGGACTGCCTGCGAATTCTATTCACGGGTCAGTGATAAAAAAATGAAAGTTGTGTGTGGTGTATTCAAAAAGGAATAGAAACAAAATGTAAATGTGTGTATAAACCTTTTAGTGATTGGTGTGTTAGTTTTGATGAAGCCATTCCGCCAATCTGCTCAAATGATGCTTCTTGGTATAAAACTCAACTATATGAATGCTCACTTCTTACTTGAAGATGGGCTAGGAAGACAGATACCGATAAGTAAGGTCAAAATACCGACATACGTGTTGGCTGTCTCGCACGGTAAGTTCTTTTCAGACAGCCTCACGATACAAAGGGTGATGATGGCGATAATGATACCCATTTGAAATAAGTATTTAATAAGTCTGCTGTCAGTTGGTCTGTTTTTTATACAACAACAATTCCAGTTATCTTCCAATTCGTGCTCTACTTTTTTTTCCTCAGTCTTCAATGAAATATCCAAAACACGGTTCTTCAACTCTGGTGTTAGTTCGCCATCTGCCATATCAATGAGTGGAGGTGGAGGGTGTAATCTAGGTGGCATAGTAAGTGCTTTTTTACAAAAACCACTTACAATCTCAAAAATTATATTGGGATTACGGAGGGAAAACGACTGCTCGGATTTCTGCTACTAAATTTGCTTGGTCTTGTAGTATATTCATAATATTATTATTTTGCTTTTCTAAATAAATCACCTTTTCCGTTAAATGTTGAAAAGCACTGACCAATATTGGTATGAAGTCCGTGTATGATATACCTTCAAAGTTTCCATCCCCATCGTCTGCTTTTACTCCACTTTCAGATACAAATTCTGGAAATATTTTTTTAACGTCCGCAATAAATCCGTGGTTCTTTTTTTCTTTCTTTTCGTCTGATTTCAAATAATATGAACAGCAGTTTATTTTCATCAGTTTATCGCAACAATCCCCGCAGTCTAGTGTTTTAATATCTGATTTTAATCTCCTGTCTGAACCAGAAGACCAAACATTCGCTCCTGCTGCAATAAAAACATAACCCGTATTGTTTTCACCATTTGATAATGAAGTTGACCAAGCATGTAATAATCCACCTGTATTCATTACTACCGCATAACCCGATGAGTCTCCTGCTTTCATAAATATTTGTGGGTTGGTTGTATTGTTTGGTCGTTTTCTTAATGTTAAAAATCCGCTGGATGCTGTCGTCATGCTTGTATCACTCTGAGCATAGATTACACCAGTCCCCCTCGCATAAAAATTTAAATCTTGGTTTGTACTGCTTCCCGTAGCATATATTGAATTATAACCAAAACCAACTCCCTGCGTCCCGTTGCTGTGTCTGAATTCAACACCAGCAGAAGATGCTCCAAGATTGGCTGAAACATACAATCCTACTGGCGTAGCATGAGACCCACTTCTTGCTTCTCCTCTTATATCGGCCGTGCTATTAACAACAGATATCCCCGCATTTGCCGTTATCGCCCCACTCGCTGTTATTGCCTTCGTTGTTAATAAGCCCGATGAACTACTGATGTATATTGCGGTGTTAAATGTTATATTACTTCCTACCGCTACTCCTGACGCATATTGAAAAAGGAGATTAGTGCCTTTGGATATCATAAAATTTGAGGTAGCAGAACTTGACTTATCATTAACTGCTCCGTCCCAATAGCAATCAAATTTTAATGAGACATCATTATGACTATTATTAATTAATTGAAAACAAGGATAATTTGGGTCGGCCGTTATAAATGCTTGTATGTGTGGCCCTGCTACACCAGATGTCCCGTATAATTCTAATCCCCCCGTGTATGCCGCCAATCCTCTCGTTGTTCTTCCCAATATTAATGGTTTTCCTAGCGCCATTGTTATTTTGTCGCTCGCTGTTAATGTCGTTGTTGATATCCCCGCAGTTGAAGTAATTGATGTTCCCGTTATTGTTCCACCATTTGTTATGTTGTTTGAGTTCATATCTAAGTCCCCATAAAACCGCATACCGCCAGCATTGTTAAAACGGACAATGTCAGACGAAGCACTTTTATTATCCAAAAGTTTTGAAATATAAAGTCCCGCCCCTTTTACATCAGATGCTACATTCGTAAATACATAACCTCGTTGGTTCGCGGTTCCGCTTGTAGCGGTATTTAGAGTAAATAAGAAATATTGGTAATCACCTGATGTCTGTGAAAAGAATATATCTCCTCCATTTTGGTTTAATATCCTCGCCCCATTATATGTTATATTTCCGCCATTAGTGATAGTTTGATTATTAAAATCGGCATTGTTCGTTAAAGTTAGATATTTTATCACAGTGCTCGCCCCGTTGAATGTTTTACTTCCTGTTATGGTTTGGTCTGTTGATAGTTTTACATTTTGCCCGTCCAATGTGTCCGCATACCCTTTTGTCGCGCCATCGGCCGCTAATGTCGGAGTTCCAAGGTTGGCTATTTTGCTACTATTACAATCTAGCCCCGAAGCATTTACCCAACCGACGATTACCCCATCAATAATAAAACTTATTTTTTTCGCAGAAATTTCAAAGTTGTAATATGTTGCAGTTTTCATATCCAAACTAGCAATTGACCCGATATTACTGGTAGAATTGAAAACGATGAATGTGCCCTTTGTTGTTGAATTGATTGAATTTCCCGTTATTTCAACACCACTGCTATATGTCTTAATTCCTGCTATGGTTTGGTTTCCTGTTAGTTTCACATTTTGCCCGTCTAATGTATCAACATAACTTTTGTTTGCTCCGTCCGTTGTTGCTGATGGTGTGGCTAAGTTTGTTATTTTGTTGTTATTCAAAGATAGTGTAGTGCCAGTTGCGGTTATAATTAAAGTATTACCCGAATATAACTCAACATACGAACCCGTTATTTGTATCGGATACCAAGTCGCTGTTGCTGTCTTTTGTGCGGCAATCATTCCTATTTTTGTATCAAAGGCTATGCCAATGCCGTCAAAAGTAGTAGGATTGGACGAACCACTTACTTCCAAAGTTGATGTAAATTTTTTATTTCCTGCCATGGTTTGGTCTCCTGTTAGTTTAACCACCGAAGTATCAAGAGTAGAAACATCCACGCCATCAACAAGATTCACATTTGTTATGCTTTGGCTTTTCATATCAAGACCCGCACTCGCATTTATTATACTGCTAAATGTTTTAATTCCTCCTATGGTTTGGTCTCCTGTTAGTTTGACCACCGAACCATCAACTGCGAGATTAGCGAGATTAATTCCATTATATGTAGAAGCCCCTGAAATAGCATAACCATTCATATTTAGCGCCCCCGTCATACTGGCTGTGCCGTCTAATCTAAGAAAGGGTGGTGTGGTGTTTCTCCATTGCCCCGTGCTATACATAAGCAGTTGGTTATCTGCGGGGAAGCCTGATATCATCACATCGCTGTGGCTATCTATACTTCCAGCTGCTGACACTTTATTATTATTATCATTATGCTCAAATATCCATTCATCAACGCCTTTGTCATTTAGTAAATTAACTCCTGTTATATTCTTCATTCCCATACTAATGTTGCCTGTTTCATCAACATTTATCGGAAATGTTTTATTTACCCAGTTTATTGAATTATATGTTAGATAACTATTAGTGGCTATTGGTGCTGTAATGACTACATCAGAGAGTGTGTCAATTGAACCGAGGGCGGTATTATTCCATTTGCCTTCTACATCGTTGTAAGTTAAGTATTGTCCGCTTGCTTGCGCAAATATGTTTGTGTCTATCAAATTGTATAAACTGATTTGGTGCGGATTAGAAGTATTAGAGCGGTGTTGAGTTGAAGCTTTAACTTCGTCGTTGTCCCTAACTCGTTGCTCTGTATAGTATAAATTTTTTCCTTCTTTGATGTCTGTCGTTGATTTGGTAGCTATTCGTGTATCAAATCGTCCGTCAGTATAATAAAGATTTACGGGGTCAGCATCTTCTGGTATTCTATCAGTGTTTAAGCCGATAATATTAGTGTTTGTTAAATCTAAGTTTGCGATTGATAGGCTGTCTGTCGCAATTTCACTCAAACCTAAGAGCGACTTAAAGGAAGAACCTGACATATTCGTATATTAAGCAAAAAAAAATATCTCAGAATTTAAAACCCGAATGTTGCTAATCCGATTGGATAATTTTTACATTCATTTAATCTTATCATTCGCCTATTAACAGCATAATAATTTTTTTTATACTGCTTTATTTTATCTTTGTTAGCTTCAACATATTTTTTAGCTCTTTGTGCTAACTTAATTTTATTTATTTCTCTGTATTCTTTTCCTCTCTGTGATACATATTCTTTGTTCTGTTCATACCATTCTTTCTTTTTTAGTGTTATGTGTTCTTTTTTTTTTCAAAATATTCTTTATGTCTTCTTGCGAAGTTTTGTTTATTTTCTTGGTAATGTTCTCTTGCTGTCCTTCTTGCTACACATTTATTAACACAATTTTCTGTTTGTCTGATTAATTCTCCTTCTCTTTTTCTTAGTTCATATACATTATTACAGGGAAATTCTTCAATCAATTCAATATAATGGTCAGGATGCTTTATAATTTCTGCGGATGTTAGTTGTGTCTGCCTTTTGAAATCAGTTCTATGTTTATATAGCCTTTTATGTAATGGTTCAGTTGTTGAACCTATGTAAATCTGGTCTGTCTGGTGAGACCTTAATGAATAAATCTTTCCTTGCTTGTAGTCTGGCATTTTTGTATAATAATATAAACAAGTTATAAAATGCCGAGAGGTAATAGAGAGGTCGCTATGAAGAACCTTGAAAAGGGTTGGGAGGCTAAGAAGCAACAGGCTAAACAGAGAAAGATTGAGAGGGCGAGGGAACTACTTGCTGAGGAAGAGGCTAAGAATGTAAAAGAAATGAATGACGATGAAAAGATGGACCACATTACTAAGAAGCAGTTGGCTAAGGATATGATTGATGGAAGAGACGGTGAGATAAGTGAGGAAAGTAGTTCGGACGAGGAAGTAGAACACGACTTTGTTGATATAGTAGCCCAACGGGTGGCGGGTATGAAACTTAAAGCCAAACAGAAGAAGGCGAAGAAAGTGGTAAAAAAGAAAGTGGAAGAGGAGAGCGAGAGTGAGAGCGAGAGTGAGGAAGAGGAAGAGCCTAAGAAGGGTAAAGGCAAGAAATCAAACATATCAGTTAATGTTTATAATCAGCAACCCGAGAAACCAAAAAAAGAAAACAATGATGTTTCAAAGATATTTTTAAAGTTCTAGTAAGGGCAAGCCCTTACAAACCCAAGTTTTGCTAAAAGATTTTTTAAATCTTTCAATATATAACTTTATGCGCGACTTATTATTTACTCTTTTATATATTGTGATAAACTACCTTACTTTTTTTAACGCATACAGCAATGGACCATAAGCATACGGGAAATAATGAAAACGGAGGTGAAGATGAAGATGAAAGAAAGGAACAACAAGCACTTGAAATTCATTACCAAAAAAGATTACCAACCGATAAATGGAATACTATGGTCGGACAAACCACTTAAACAAGTATTTGTAGATTTGGCGGATATGTCAAAACTTAAAGATAAGAAAGGAAATAAAGGCTATGCTTGGATGTTGTTTTGGATTGACAATCACAGCCAATTTTTAATAATTAAACCACTTAAAAACAAAACGGCGAAAGAAGTTTATATGGCTTTGAAATCAATACCATACACACCCGAATCAATTACTACTGATAGCGGAAGTGAATATAAAGGAATGGTTAAGGATTATTTCAGAGAGAATAATATTGAACACCGGACGGTTGAAGTTGGAGACCATCGGGCTCTTGCGATTGTGGACCGTGTAATCAGAACTATAAGGCGGTGGCTTGACATTCTATTTGAAACTAACAGCAATTTTGATTGGCTTTCTTGGATTGATGATATGGTAGATGCTTATAATATGCGACATCATAGAACAATTCAAGCTAGACAGATTGATGTATTTAAGGGTGTTAATAAAAATAAACAACGAATTCAGCGGGATGGCTTAGTAGACGAATTTGAACGAGGAGATAGGGTGCGAAAGGAGTTGAAAAGGAATTTATTTTCAAAAGGGGGCCGACAATACAGTAAGCAGATTTACACCGTAGTAGGCCGTTCCGGTTTCAAATTAATTCTCAATTCGGATGAGCTAGTCAGCCCTCGTGAATTATTAAAGACCAAATTTGACAAACCAGCCGACGAAGAAAAGCAAATTAATGAACAAGTCAAAGAAATAACAAAAGAAAAGAAAACGAAAGAATTATTAAACCGGGAAGATATTCAGCCGGAGAATGTTAGGACTAGCAGGAGAGAAAGAAAAGCAAGAGTAATATTAGATTTATAATTTATTAGATAAAACCAATTGGAAGTATCCAGACTATATCTCTGGTTCTCGCCTTCAAAACCCTGCTGATAGCTGTAATGGAATTGAAAATAATCATCTCATTTTCTCTCCCGACACAGACGAGAAAATATTGTTTGTGTTTTGGTTTGTCCACGGCGGTGTTGACATCTACATAAGCGAAATAAAAATCACTTGTTTTGATATCTCTCGGCTCAATATAGTTCCGCATTTGCGGGTACTCACGAAAAACTTCAATATGTTTTTTTGAGTTGACAAAATTCCGCGAAAGTTTTACATATCTTTTGTTTTCGTGGAAGAATGGAACAATAGTTTCATAAGTGACCCATCCGATTGGAGCTGGCTGGTCAGGAAGCTGGATGGGGGCTGGGTCGGCTGGGGCTGGGTCGGGCTGGCCAGGGGCAGGGTCGGCTGGGGCTGGCTGGCCAGGGCTGGGTCGGCTGGGGCTGGCGAGCCAGGGGCTGGGTCGGCTGGGGCTGGCTGGTCGGGGGCGTGGTCGGGGACGAACTGAACTCCTTCCAACGCAGACACTAAATCATCCATTCTACACAAAAATAAAGAATAAATTTCTTTGTACGATGGGGGGCTTTCGCCCGATTTTTTTTTGATAAAATATTACACACTATTTGTATAGCCCTATGTGCCAAGGGGCGAAGTGGGTGAGCCACTATTTACACTTTCTCTTACACATTTATTCACATTAGCATCACCATTCGTTTTCATCATAATATGTAAATCATAATCAGAATATTTTATATAAGATTTATTGAAACTCAACCCCTCATCTACTATCCCCATTCTTATTTTATCAATAACTTCTCTTTGATACTCATATCTATTTTCCTTTTTCCAGGCATTAAACAATTTTAGTTCTTTATTCGTTCTTATTATATCATTTTTTCTTTGTAAGTTGACCATCCTATCTTCTTCCACATATAAACTTTCTTGTTCCATCTTCCTGATAACTTTCATAACAGCCTCTAACTTCACTCTCTCTTCATTTCTTTTTCTCATTAAGAGGTCTATTTCTTTATTCAACTTATTTATTTTTTCTTCGGAAGCTATTTTTGTTCTAGTTAACTTATCAACTCCGTGTTTATTTGTTTCATAAATGAATACATAATCATCAACAGACTTATTTTGTTTACTTATTAGACTTTCACTCATCTTACCTTGGTCTGGTTGGGGCAGGGTTCGGCTTTGGAACTTCTTCACTTCTTGGATTTTCTGAATTCTGAGAGAATGAAGTGCCGACGATTTTTGTCGCTGGGAAAAAGGTTTAGGTTGGCGGTTTCTGTCTTTTATTTCCATTTTTCATTTTTTGTTATTAGTTGTTCCATATAATCCTTACTTGGACCGATTGGATTATGTTCTAGATGTTCTATTTCTAATTTTCCTGGTGAGTGGTTTGAAATGCCTTTCTCGTTTTGGTGGACCGATATGGCTACCATAAAAATTCTGTTCTGGGTTCTGTCGTTATTTGTTTTCTTTTTTCCTAATTTTCAGATTGTTATTTTTGGTGATATTGTGTTTTGTGTTATTATCAATGTGGTGTGTGGTTTTTGTTCCATTCCATATTTCCTTGTTTCTATCCTATCATATCATAGTTTTATTTATGTTTCTTCTTTCTTTCTTGCTTCCTTTTTGATTTCCTCTTGATTTCCTCTTGTTTGTTGATTTTTGGAGATTTGGTCTGAAAGACCCTTTTCGGGCTGGTATTTTGCTTGAAAAATACCTGCGCGAAAAGTGTAATCATCTTCTTTACCTCATCTTCCCTTCCACCATACCACAAATACTTGGACCTACCAACGTACGGCAATAACGCGATCGGGGAAAAAAAATATCTGTAATCTAGGTAAAGTAATTTATCAAAAAAAATATCGTGAAAGCAGTTTGAGCCATAGAAAAACAGTGAAGCCTTGCCATTTTGGCTCGAGTAGATAATTTTTATGACATATTTTCCTGAATTGATGTCGTCAAACACACTACAAGTACCGGTGAAAACGAGAAGGAAAGTCTTGAACATGTCCGGATGCACGAAAACGTTCAGGCAAAATTAAAGAATGAAACAAAAGGATCAATTTAATGAAAATATACTTTCAAAAAATATAACATATTCCAAAACAGTGTCAGAATCCAAGTGCATTACTCGGTAGCAGCGGGAAGAGGGGCAGCGGCATGCATCATGTGCATCATGACATGCCGATCGTCGTGGCACTGTTTGGAGCAGAAGAAACCATCCGCAGACACGCAATCTAACTTTTCGCAATCGCCTTCTTCTACGCAGCAGGTGTAATCGCATTGATCGTACTCATCACTGCCATCTTAAGCTTCCAGCTTGGCGCCGGTCTAGATCTTCCACCACCCTTTGTGCACTGTGCTGTTGCATTTCTTGCAAGCTGTGCTTTCAAAATCTCGCACGTCAAACTTCTTTTCACACACGCAGCACTTGGCGAGGGTAGAAAACTTTTGCCCACAAATGAAACTTTTCTTTTTAAAGACCGCGTCGACCTCCCCTTCGTCATCTTCTACCAACTCTTCTTCTTCTTCTTCCTCCTTCCCCTCAGGGATCTCTCCTTCAACAGCTACTTTGGGCTGCATGCACTTTCTGGAACCATGCTCCTGAAACTTGCGGATGCGATCCTTAGCGTTTTGAACCTGACCAGCATCGATGTCCAAGCAGGTGACGACCATGTTGGCTTGAAGGGCGCAGATGACTTCTTAGGCAGATCCCATGCAAGCAACCAACACCTTGCTATGTGTGGGAAGAACATCAGAGATAATTCGTTTGGACAACTCAGTGGGTTTTTCAAAAGCGTTGGCTCGTTGCTCCGGTTACCCAATAACTTTCTGTTTTTTCGTTGGGACAGAACAGTGTACAGGTTGTGACGATCCAGCGTGTTCCTTTCAAGATTGAGATGAAATTCATTCTGGGACGGGTAGACGGGTAGAACGCAACCATGACTCACTGCACTGCCTTGATCCACTTCTGGACGTGTCCCTGGTAGTTGTGCTTCTCCTTGTACCAGAACACATGCTCGATTGTGCCGTAGCAGCACTGCTGCAAAGCTTCCACCAAGAGGTTGTACTGGGACAGATGATGATGGAAAACGACTGCGCGCTTGTTAGCATTGCAGACAACACCGAACTAGTTCAGCAATTTGATGACATTGTCCTTGTTGATTTCAGTAGTGTCAGAAACAAGGTTGGAAATGTTGTAAAAAAGGTCAGCATAAAGCAGATCTGGAACAAACAAGACATAACAAAAGTTCGAAGACAAAAAAAAGGACATATTTTCAATTGATGGAAAAGTAAGGGAGACTAAAATTGCAGTGCACGAGATCAGTGTTCTGCGCCATGTTGAACATGTCTTGGACGATAATCGTAGCGTTGCTGAAATGGATATGCTGATTTTCAGAGATAGGTACCTGTCAAAAAAATATAAAAAAAAGACATATTTCAAAGCAAAGTCTTCAAGAGCATGAAACAAGAGGTCTCAGAACCTGTGGCTGTTCAACTTCTTCGCAGGAGACACGTTTGAGTGATGCCTGGATCCAGATCTTCACGTAAGTTTCCAGAGTGTCCGGGAGAGCGCGGTCCATCTTTTTCTGCAGGTAGAGGATGTCCACAGTGCGAGCAAGGATTTTCCTGCCTTCTTCGTCGTCAAGCTGGGGGACGAAATCAATGAGGCTATCCTTCCACGACTTGCGGACGAAATGACTATCAATTTGAAAAACTCCCAAGTTGTCAGCAAGGTCCAGGATCATGTTTTGCAGCGAGATGAGGCAGACGTACTTCTTCTGCTCCAGAAAAAACCTCTTCATGATTGGCTTCACTCCGCTTGGCTTGCCTTCTTGAAGATCCTCAATCAATGGTTGCATTTCTTCCAGTAGACAGGGCTCGTCCTTGCGGATGTTGTGAAGTTCGTTGATGCTTTCGATGATTGCATGGTTCTTAGGCATGTCACGGCGAACGCCACCAGGGGAAAGAAGCTTCAACCAGCACTTCCAAAGATCACCGGTGTTCGAAGAGACCTAAATCCACATGGAACCGAAAGTCTGCAAGGGGATGTTGTGGGAAAGTGCGAAGTCCTTCTTCCACGAGGTCAGAAACTTGTTGCAGGACAATTCATTCTGGTCCCTGAGACGAACCATTCCAGCGTAACCTTGATCGTGCGCAGAAATGACGTTTTCGCCAAATGTGTTTTTACGGTGGACGTCAGCAACAGTGTTCTCGAAGGCGCCAAGAAAACTGACGGATTCACGACCTGCATCGTTCCAACGAACGAAATGAAGAGCTTCCACGTGAATGACCTAGAATTTCGTGTTCTGAGGTTCTTCTCTGTGAATTTGCTGAATTGCATGGCTGGAATGAAGACCAACGATCGCCTGCAGGGGAAACTTTCCGTACTGGATGGATCTGCGCAGAAAGTTGTTGATCTTGCCCTGGCCCTCGACTGGCAGGCTCGTGAAGTCCATCCTGGGCCTTTCCTTTTCTACAAACCCCGAAGTCCACAAAGCCTGAAATTCCTTCAAGGCTTCTCATCAACGAAATCAGGGATTCCAAGAGAAAATTGTCTGCATCGTCAAGCCCAAGCTTTCCGGGATTGACAACTTCGCGCGGATCTTGGATCCAACCCACCCACTGGATCTTCCTGTTGGGATCCAGAGACTTTTTAAAATTCTCGGCGAGTTGCTTGACATGCTCTGAGTCGAGTAAACGATCAGTCACTGCCCTTTGGGGTTGGGTAGCGATGGCGTCCGGAATGGCCTGCACGTTCTTGTAAGTCATGCTGGCAAGGGCTTTGGCTGCTTCCTTCATCTTCTCTCTGGTGTCTGCACAGAACAACCAACCAAAAAACATTGTATATTTTTCAACAAAAGAACAAAAGAAAAGGGGGCTGACCCTTGATGTACTCATTCTTCTCCGCTTTCTGCCTGTCAGCCTCGGAGACTTTCTTGCCCACGCCCTTTTTCCCCTTCATCTTGCGTTGAGAACTTGCGCTTCTTCTCAACTGGTTCGGACCCTTCCGGTGAGGCCTCACTTTTGTGCTTTCCAGATGGATCAGGTGTGGAGGCTGAAGAAGAAGACGACGCCAGAGAAAGGGGATGGGGTGGGGCAGAAGACGACGAGGATGAAGACGGTGTCGCGGCAGTGGCAGAGGAGCTCCTGGCCAGAGGCGTGGTGGGTCCAACCGCCGTCTTGGGCTGTTTTTTGTTAGGGGGGATGGATCGTAATGGAGTGGCTGTTGAGGAACTGCTCGGTAAAGAGCTCGAAGAACTACTCGACGAAGAGCTCGAAGGCTGTGTGGCAGCAGGGGCTAAAGATGCGAGGCTTTGGGGCCTGCCTGCAGTTAGCTGAGCAGAAAGATGACGAGCGAGGGCAGGGTCGGCGGGTGCAAGTTCCTCTTCGTTTTCGCCTCCCACAACCTCAGTAGCTGTGACTGCTCCGAGAATTTGCGGCGCGGGATGCATAACGAAAAAGAGAATTGATGGGATGGAAAACAGAGGAAGGATCAGCCGGGGCAGCCTGCGAATCAGCGATAGGCAGCTTGGCTTGCTGCTTGGAAGAATCCTAATCTGACAAATATTGTATATTTTTCAACACGAGACAATGATGACGTCGTGGTGGAAGAAGTGTCTCTCGGATGAAAAATATGACATATTTTTTGGACACTGACAAACAAAAACGAAGTGGAGCAAAGATTCGTGAGACATTGAAGCTCAAAAGAAAAATGTAGCATATTTTTGTTTGAAGACCTTAGCCTCCTCATCCATCTCTTGAAATTGTTTGATGTAATTGATCGCAGCCCCTACACCCACGAGCAAAAACAAAAAATCATAGTGACCCGAAGCCAAAAAACAGTTCGGGAAGCATGGCAGCCATGAACTCACAGTCCATAATTGAAACTTGTTCAAATTCAAGCAATAACTAGAACAACAGACACAAAGCAACAACAAACAACTAGAACAAAGGAGAGAGAGCTTGCTGACTTCTAGGAGCTGCCGCGTTTGGGCCTTTGGAGAACATGTCGTACAACTTCTCGTCCCAGGTCACATCCGCAGGCCAGCCCACGTAGTAAGCTTAAGTGAAGCACAGTTCATCGAGCAATGCAAACGTCTTGAAGTCTCCACCTTCCTCTTTGCTTGGGTCGTTGACCCACACCTGAACGTGCCAAAGTCGAGGGTTGTAGTTGTAACTAGTAGCACCTTTTGGCTTAAACGCAAACTTCCACACAAAACCGAGATCGAAAGAGCTCTCGATTTGACCCGTGTGGTCAGTCCCATGCTCTCCTCCAAGCTCCAGCTCAGAGCAAATGAGCTTCATGTCAGGTGTGATCCATTTGTAGGTGAAGTAAGACTTGTCGATAGAGGGACCACCCATGATGTATTGTTCGGAAAGAGATTTTGAGAGTGCAACAATCTAGACACCTGAACAAAAGTGATCAAGTTGACCGGAAGCGGTCACGAAGCAAAAAAAAATTAAGTTAGGCCTGAAAACATGTGTTTTTTATTTTGATAGGGACGGAAAGTCACCCTCATATGCTGAAATGCAATCAAAAATGGCAAACGGACCCAGTCCGGCCACTCGTCCCAAAAACTGACGTCAGAAACCGGTTTTTGTGCCTTGGTGGCACCGAGTGTCGGCTCAAACCGGCTCACTTTGGCAAATATGCCATATTTCTTTTTCTGAGACATCATTTGAAAGTGATTTTTTACACTTTTTCCGGGCAGATTTGTTTGAAAAGGGTCCTGTGTCGGAATTATGCCATATTTCTGTTTTCCGACAACCTTGTAAAACCATTCTCGCCACTTCTGTTTTTTTTTTGTTGACAATATTAGGTTCTCAGGCGAGGTTACCTGTCTGCGCTGAGAAGCCACTTCGTTGAAGTGGCAAAATCGATTCAGGGCACTCCTTTTGTTTCTGATTGCAACACGTTCGCAGAAGAAGACCTGAAAATCAAGAAAGCTGTCTCCAGTAAGTTGCCTGTAGCACGTTCAATGAGTTTTTTTTTCTCTTGTGGTCACTCGTGGTCAGGCGATTTCATGGGTTTTGGCTTCGAGGCTTGGGTGAAAATGTTCGCGCCTGACAGACTTTACAGATTGTGGCACAAGTTAGCGCATGTCAGGCATCCGAACGGTCAGTTTCGCAAAATTGAAGAACATGACGCCCAAGTTCTTTTGTCGGAGGGCAGACAAGCGTTTTGGTGCTTCCTTCTTTTCGTCATGCTTCAACATGGTCAGCGTTTTCTCCAGTGGGAGCTTGACTTATGCCTTGAACTCAAGCATCAAGGACTAAGCAGGGAAGGACTCGATGTTTTGTCATCGTTTGGAAGAGTGATTCCGATCAGGAGCTTTGATTGCCGCCGCAAAATTCGCCTTCAGGAAATCAAGACATCTCTAAGTTTCTTTCCTTCCCCCCCTCCGTCACGCCTGGATGATCATCAACTGTGTTCTGAAAAATATGCTATATTTTTTGTCTTTTCAAAATTTTACCTTGGTTTGCTTTGAGCATGTGTAGTTGCCAAAAATATAGCATATTTTTCTTGTCTGAAATGTTTTCCGCAACCCACAAGTACAAGTCCTTTCATTACTTGTACTTTAATTCCTGCAAAATCCTCGGTGTGCCTGATCACAGAAAACTCGGTTCTCTGCGGATGAGCTCTTTTTTGCTAGTTCTCTTTGAAATTTTTGGGTAAAAGATTGTCTGAAGATTTTGTAGAGAACTCACCGCTGTCTGCGCTGGTTACTAGTTCATTCTCCGTCCTTTAAAGCTTGTGTTTTAAAGGAAGAAGAGCACCAACTCAAACTCTTGCTGGTCGTCTTCGGACTCCTGTCTGTCAAATTACTGGCTGGCTGGAAAGCAACGCCAGGAGTTTACTTCTGAAGCACAACGTTACAATCTCCTTCTTGGATTGTTGATCCTTCAAGCTTCGTTACTGAGGGAGGGTTCTGGCAAGAAATTACAAATTTCTTCAGCGGTAAAATTTCTTGCTCCGATTCTCCATCTGACCCCTGAGGTCGTTACTGGGTGCGCAACGCCGAAAAAAACCAAGTAGCTGTTTTTTTCTGCGCTGCGCCATCCCTGGTGAAACTTGTTTCTCATTTAGCGGAGGGTGTTGGCATGAAATTACAAATTTCTTCCGCTGTAAAATTTCATTCCAATGTTCTTCTTGTGACCCTGGAAGCTTCGTTACTTGTTTCTTCCATTTTTCCCTGTCCAGAGGGACCAGGCGGAGTGGAAGAACCACTCAAACTGGTTGCACAGTTTTTTTTCTTGTTTTTTTATATCTTTTTTTTTTGTTTTTTTTTTGTTTTTTTTTGGGGGGGTGTCAGTTTGGAGGAGAAACGAGCCGACGACCTGAAGTCTACTTGGTTCGACAACTTCGTATTGAACTATAATGTACACATTATATCTGAATGTTTATCCGGTTTGAATCATATCTCATTGGACAATTTCACGTGACAGTTTTCACCGTTACCGCTTTTTACCATACGGATACTTTTCCACATTTATTATTCAATTACCATTATATTACCATTATTTCGGGAGTCATCTATGATTTCTCTTATTGGTTCTCTATATTTTTATAAGGTACATAATTCAAGATGACTGTACTCGAATTCAAGATGATTGTATTCTCAATTGTTTTACAGTGTCCTACTTTCATTGGACAGGTTTCAATTCAAGACTTCCGGTTTGGTATTTCATTCTCAGTAAATCTATTTTGATAAAGTTACAAAGTGGCTCTGTCACTTGAAGCTTCTATTAATAACGTTATAGGTTTACATAGGCGTCCGTCAACAATCTGCATTATGAATCCAGCGGGAGGTATTGGTTATGAGCTAGCTAAGGTTTCACTCAAGGTTCCACAGCTACCAAAGCCTACATCTGATCCAGTACGAGATGCGCAGGACTTCGACGACTGGCGCTACTCTACTCTGCAATTCTTGGTCGGTACTGAACCGCGACTGCTTATGCTGGCCCGCGACAACATGGCGCCTGTGACCAGGGTTGAGATGAAGCTGATCATCACGCCTCCGGCGACAGCACCGGCTATAGCGACGACGTCTTCGTCAAGCTCATCGAGCTCGACGGCGCTCTCGAGTTCGGCTAGTGCTGCAACACCGGCCGTGGACCAATTTGCAACGAATGGCAGTAGCTGCCTTGGGTGTGAACCCAACTTGGGAAGAATTGACGAATTGCCTACCGGCGAGATCGCGTTTGGAGTTGGCCATGCGGCTGACAGCGATACTTACGGAAGCGACGCAGCTCAACAAGGACGCCTTAATGACGTTACGACGAGCTGGAAGAGACCCGTGGCTAATGTGGACAGCCTCATGCAACAGGTACGCGCACATCGGTGCCATATCGGCTGCCAGTCTGATCCATCAGCACGAAAATGATCGATTGAAGGTGAATGATGTTTCGCAACGATGGCTGCACAGCTACTGCTACCGGTACGTGTTGCTGGAGGAACGCAAGCAAGAGTTCTCGGACGCCTACAAATGCATCAACTTGATTGAAAAGTTGCAGGCGGCAAGGCATCTACCGTTCGTCGACTTTGGACGAACATGTTACTTCAACAAGGTGGACGCCGACAAGCCTGACTTCGACGCATTGGTAGCGATGGCGAGGAAACAGATGCAGGCGTTTGCAATGCAGAACGGTGAGGGACGTGCCCAGAAGGAGGAAACCAACGTCTTCCTGGCACAGGAAAGCGGAAAATTCAATGGTAAGTGTTGGTCTTGTGGTGGTGTGCACCCGTGCGAAGGTGGAGAAACAACTGTCAACGACCTGAATGCCGTGGAAAGCCGTCGCATTCGGGTGCCGAATGCTCGGTGCGAGGGCCGAGCAGGTCAACTGACAAAAACAGAACCACAACTCCACAACGTGGGAGAAACAGAAATGCATACGCGTTCAATGGTGGGCGCGGCGGTCGGGCTCAGCGTGGCAACGGTCAACGACACGCTGCCCAGGGACGCAACGATGGGTACGAACCACGCGCTGCCCTTACTGAGCTTGAAGACACTGTCCTGGGGGCAGGCTCCGACAACAACTCGGGTGGTGACGAGCCCGACTTCGAAGATGCTTGGGCTGGCCTGGCATTTGCCTTTGTTCCTAAGAACTCTGGCCCTACACTTATGACCCAGCCATCAAGCTGTGTGTGCCTTTGGGTCACTTCGCTGGACCCGCAGTGGACAGACCATGTGAGGATGATGTATGGGATGATGGCAGTCGGTACGCAACTCTCAACCACAGCAAGAGTCGGGTCGCACTTTGCGGTGTTAGGTTTGTGGAAGAGCTCAACATGGGGCTACAGCTCGAACAAGAAGAACTACAGGGGCACGTTGTGGGGTGGGACCAACAGATGCCGCTTTGCCATTGCATTCTCATAAATGGTGCATGTGCATTCGCGGTATGTCTACTACGAATTCAGAATCTTGAAGATGCCTTCTTCTTGCCTGGGGAGCTACATGATCATCCAGACGGCTCTGGGGACGATGACGGTGATGGTGGGGACTCTGACGAGCACAGACACCGAAGCTGACGATCGCGTGTCGCAAGACAGCGATGACGAGCGGCCGCTCCGGACTACCAACTACGGGGGTGGGACCGGCCCTACTGGTCGAAAGATGAGCGATGAAGCTATAGTCTGCATGGCTTTTGCACCGGTTGCAATAAGTGAGATCGATTCCTTGCTACAGGAACCTGATGAGCCAGCAGCAATGCGGGATGAGAATCCTCCTGTGGCAGCAGCGGGGGTACCTTCGGCTGAGGAGAAGAAAGCGGACGGGCTCGGTCTACCTAACGCGTCAGATGAGGTGGACGGGGTGATTAACCCGCATGTTGACTTTCTATTGAAGACCTACTGCCGACCTGAAGAGATCCCATGGGAGTCGTTGACGCCTGAACAGAAGCTTGATGAGAATGACTATCAATTCAAGCTAAACCTTTGGTGCTTCTTACCTAAGTTGCAGAGAAAGGTGTCGTTTCCCCAGGGATTTCCTGTACCACCTGCACACTGGCCAGCTGCGTGGCGACTTGGTGCACCACGAACGTACTTGATGCCTCGGGAAGAAGCATGGTACCCGAACAATAAGCTTGATGATAACGTTCCCAACCTTTTTGGCTCGAACGGTGGCTGAAGGAGCAAAAGGAAGTGGCCGGCGAGAACAAGCAGGCACTGGCGCCGCTACCACCAGATTCTGGCTACGACGATCGTTCCATGGTAAGACTTGGGATTGCATTCCCACGGGACCTACTAGGAGATATCAGACTTGTGGGATCGCTATCGCACCCCATGCTACCTGGGGCGGGGACGTTCTGGGCTATAGACGTCCACTTTTGCTTCAGACACGCTTCTGTCACAGAAATGGAATATTGGTCATTGCGGCTGGGATTCAATATAATACCTGAAGGTTGGCAGGGACAATCTGCATGTGTGAGTTCTGTTCGAGACACCACACTTCACCAATCCATGCTGCTCTAGGCTCACACGCAAACCCTAGCCCACCAAAGCACTGTGAGTCCTGCGACGCAGTCGAGACTCGAGCGAGCAGACACAGATCATGTCAAGGATGCTTTTGGGTTTCTTATTGCAGTGCTCAGTGCCAGCATCGTGATAAAGGCCCGCATGAGCTGTTTTGCGACTATTCTCAGGAAGATGGGTTGGATTTACCTTCGTCTCAACTACTACCGGCGTGCGGCATTGGTACAGTGCACATCGAGTTCGCGTGGCATGCACTTCAACGGATGATACGCTATCAGGTCCGTGAACGTGGGCCGGCTGGCGCAACAATCGTGGAGCTGCCACCAAGAACGTAAGCTACACTCTGTTTACAGGCGCTTGGCTGGATTTCGTACCTACGAGCTTCGGGATTCGAATCGTGAGACGCGTCAAGTTACCACAACAGTGTCATCCGTGTTTACAAGCAAAAGCTACACGTTTGCCGTACTATAGGGAGAGCAAGCACGTGGATGAGGAGTTCGAAAGTGGTGAGTCTATTAGCGTTGACTTTCGTGGTCCCTGGCCTGTCAAGTCTGTACAGGGCAACTGGTACAAGTTGGTCGCTAAGGAGAAATTTGGCTTCAGTATCAATGCCTACACATCGACAAGGGAGTCTACAAACTACTCGGCAAAACTGGTAAGAGCTATTCACTTCCTAGAGACTCAAACTAGCAGAAAGCTGAAACAAATCAGGACTGATGGCGAGTTTACCTCCAACATACTGAAGCAATTCTGCGATCAAAAGGGTATCATCTTGAAGCCTTCGCCACGAAACGAACACACTAGTAATCCTATAGTTGAACGAGATCACAGAATAAGTGGTCGACGAGCTACTGCCCTTCGTTTGGATGCTAGGTTACCTGCTGCTTTCTGGGAAGAAATGAACGAGGCCGAATGGGCAGTAAGGATGGTTACACCTCTGCAGGTTGGGCCCTACAAGGGTCAGACGTGAAGTTTATTTCTAAGGGTGAGGTACGTTAACGCGTGCGTTAGAAGATAATCGTCAACGATAGGCGTTCACGATTGACTTACGTTCACGGCGCCGTTCACGATACCCGTTTCAGCAATGATAATCAATCTTACCATATAAATCAATATTAACCATTTGAAACCATATATGCTAATATATTAATACAGCAAATAGAACATGTATGATCTGACCGTAGTACAAGCAGTATTAATAATCAATATTCAAGAAATTCATGAAGTCAAAACCACCCTTCTTGATTGGACCAACAGAAATTCAAGGTCCCCTTACGCAACAGCCATAGTAAACGTGTTTAATCGATTTCTAACATTATTAATAATATTAATGTTTCGACTTGACGGACTTACTTTTAAAAAGTTAACTTTAATTCTAAAGTTCATTTAAGAACTTGAAAATGAAGTCAAGACGTATTTTGTTGCAATCAAGTTTTTAATACAACATTCATACCGGCTAAAAGGACTTGTCCCTTTTGCCACCTTTTGCCACTGCAACTACTAAAAATATAGTGGCAAACTCCGGTAAGTTTTATATATTTATTTTGATTATTTATGTGGAAACAGCATATCTAAGTAATAAAAATCAATTTTAAATGTTTTTTCAAGTTGCCAGGGTCACTAGATCAGCAAAAATGTGGCAAAAACTAACAAATATTTTTACTCTTTATTTTGCCACTTATTTGCCACTTTCTTGCTGGATTTTTACTGTGAACTCAACGCCTCAAGTTGAATTACATGATAAATTAATAAAAAATCAAATTTAAATTGAATTACATCATACAGCACAATTGTGCGGTGGCACCAGTGACTTGAAAATTAGTGATATTTGCCACTCATAATTTCACTAAGTCAATAATACATAAGTGGCCAAAACAAAATCAATCCTGCAGCGTTTACTTCCTAATTCATTTAAATAATCACGGAAAAGATAAATTTTAATTAATTTTAAATATTAATACTTGATTTATCGTAGTCACTTAACTTTACCGGTGTTACTTACGGATAACACTTTGAATTTACCCAAGGACGATTATAATAGGGATGACGATTTAAAGCAGTTATTAATACATACAAATACTAATGGGTTGATAAACAGAAAGTAATAATATCAATAATTCTAAACTTTACTAATATGACTTACGAAAATAATAATAATATGACTTACGAAAATAATAATAATATGACTTACGAAAATAATAATAATACTACCACGCGTAAAAGTTGCTGAAAAGTTGTTGTTGCCTGAGCTGTTCCTGCCTCATGTGATGTTCCTGGTCAATGCGTCGCTGCTCTTGAATAAAATGATAATTCATAAAAGAGGATTGTTGACGAGTAGCCGCGGGCGATTGAAATGGTGGCTTGTTTGTCTGCGACAAAGTAAGCTGCTGAAAAGGCTGAATTTGCAAGTTACTATTATCTCCTCCACCGTTCTCATCTGGCTCTTCAACTACTGGGTTGGCAGGCTGTGGTTTGCGTGGATTGCTCTGCTGCGAATTAGTACTGGTATTGGTGTTAATATTACCAGTCTGCGACTTGGACTTCATCTCTGTACGAAGTGAGATCATTTCAGCGGAAATTTTCTCCAGGACATGAGCCAGTTGATTGTTGCCTGCCTGTGTGGCCGCAGCATTTGCTTTCAAGGCAGAGGTAACAGCGTTGTTCACGATCGCAGCAACGTCTATGTTGGGTGCGAGGAGGTAAGCTCGGGCTCTGACGGAGTACTTTTACCTTTACCCTTGGGCGTGTCACCGCTGATCGTGGGTTGAACCTCGCCTTCAGTGTCCTGTGCCCGTGGTTTCTTGCGTGACTTTCTGGACTTATACACCTTTTTGAGGGGAAGCGATGGGGAGGCTTCGATCAAAGCGAGTTCGACTTCGTCAACCTTGGGCTCAGGCTTTGTGCACGCTCTGCGCGGGCGACCATTTTCCCACGACTCTGCAGATTGCGGTTGATCGTTCAGCCACACAAAGTCGTAAACTACAGGCAGCAGCTCGGTTGGAGTGTTCGGATCAGCCATGCGCTGTATATCAGCCTGAATCTCTTTGTTCCACTTTTGCTCATGTATCTGACTCTTGGCCAGTTGTTTGGACAAGTCAGGATCGATAACGTTAAGTGACGCGATTTGGTACTGGTTGAACACATCGCCTGTGTCTGGATCACGCACCACTCGTTGAATCAACACTGTCTTTGTAATGTCAGTGATGTTATTCGAACCCTTTTTCAGGAATGGTTTGGTCAGCTTGCACCCGGGTCTGCAGGCAGCAATGTTAATTTGCAAGGCGCACAAAAATTAGCAACTCGGTTACCCTACTGCAAAGAAAGACTCTTCCTCACGGCTTCCAAGCTTCACCTTTGGCTTTAAAAGCAAATTCTTCAGATTGCGCGGAACAAGGGACTCTAACACTGCGTATTGCTCCCGGCTCCCAGTGGTGGGATTGCGAAAATGCAGGACGGTCGCGACAGCCATTTTTGCGTCTTCGAACTTATACATGCGCGACTCGAAGCAGTACATTCCATCGGCGGGGAGCGTGTGGTGACTTTCTTTCTTACTTGCTTCTTCTTCTTCTTCTTCTTCTTCTTCTGTCTTTTCTTTCTTTGATGTCTCTCCTTTCTCTGGTGTGTCTGTCTTTTTCTCTGGCTCTTTCTCTGGTGTGTCTGTCTTTTTCTCTGGCTCTTCTTTCGGGCTCTCTTTTGGTTTCTCTGCCTCATCTTCTTTCTTTGGTGGTGGCTTCTCTTTGTTCAACTCGCGTAGCGCGGCTTCTCTCTCTTGCGTCTGTCGTTCTCTCTCTTGTCTGTCTTTTTCCTCTCTGTCTTTCTGTTCTCTGTCTTGTCTGTCTTTCTCCTCTCTGTCCTTTTGGTCTTTCATCTCTTTCTCTTTCTTTTGCTCTTCAATCTGTTTGCGCTCTCGCTCTTCTGCTTTTCTTTGTGTGTCTTCTTGTATCTTCCTCAGTTCGTCATCTCTCTGCTTTTTTTCTTCTTCAGTCAACTCTTTCTGTCTCGGCACTTTCTGCTTTTTCTGCTTCTTCTTGCTGCCTTCTTGTTCGTCTTGCTCTTTTTTTCTTTTCTTTTGGGTTTTCTTCTTGTCTTTCTTCCCTGTCTTATTTTCGCTCGTCTCTGTCTTGTCTTTGTCTGTCCCTGGCTTGTCTTTCTCTCCCTCTGGCTTGTCTTTCTCTCCCTCTGGCTTGTCTTCCTCTTTCTCTGCCTTGCCTTCTTTCTTCTTTTTTTCTTTCTTCTTTCTATCTTTCTTCTCCTCTGTGCACACAGCTTGCTTGGGGGGGTTTCTGATCCTCTTACCCAAGCTTCCACCCTCTTTCCATTCCACACCCTCAAGTGGCTTGTAGTTCTTGTACCGAACTGTATACCCCACTATCTCATTGCACCACTGCGCTTCAGCCGGCCAATTCCACAACAGAGCTTTCGTCTCGTCATACGATTCTTGGTCTACATCTGCAGTGCAAGTAAACTTACGGTCTGCACCAACCCTTCCCACTCCACCCAGTTGTCCTCGGTGTTGACTTCAACGAAGATGACGCCCTCCGCATTTCTACGCCGCCCCAAAAGAGCAGAGACCTGCAGTGTTACAACAACATCAACATGAGTACTGAGGGTAACTTGATTATGAAGGAGTATGTACCTTCAAAGCCATACTGGAGCTTTGGTACTGGGAGGATTTTGAAGGGGTCAGTTGTGCAAAAGCTTCGCCAAAAAATCTGACGTTATTGCCGAAAAAGTGTGGCCTGATCACTGCAACGCCCCAGTGTTGCCCTTTTTCTTGTGTCGGCTCCACCTTTTCGAACCTTTTTGGGCAAATTTTTGGGTTGGGAGGGGTCAAGGGGAAGGTGTGGTGTTTTTGACAATGCGTTAAAACTAAGTGCTTTCTTGGAAAGATTTTTTGCACACTTGGCCTTAAGCATGTGTTCTCCATGATGCTATTTTTTTTCTTCCGAAAAACGGTACGTTTTCAGACGTCTGTGCTTGCTTTCAGAACTCGGTCGGCAAACCTGGTTGCCCAGCCGCTTTGAACGTAGTGCTTTGCTGTACGTCTACTTGCTTTTTCACTTGAACCAAGGTGAGAAACTTGACTCATTTCATGTCGGCTCTTATTTGCACTGATTTTCTCGCCGTGCTTTTGCTTGCGTGTGTGTACAGTAAGAACTAGGTCGGCAACTAACGAAGTTGCCGACCAAGTTTGGTCTCCCCTGCCTACTGCTGCACAAGGTTCTTTTCTCCACGACTTTGTGTGTATGTTTGCAATGTTTGATCATGGTAATGATAAGTCTTTGTTTGTTTTGCTTGCAGAATGTCTGTGTCTGCTTGGGGCATGAACTCGGTCGTCAAAAACTGAGGTTCTTGTCTTGTTTTTGTACCACATACTGATAACTCTCTCTCTCTCTCTCTTTCTTGCACTTTTGCTTTTGCGTTACTGCACATAAGCAACTGGTTGTTGACGGACCTGACGATTCGATCGTCCTTCGCGGGCAGAGGGAAGGGTCACTTGCGTCCCCTCGCGGGACGCCACACCCATGCCAGGCCCGAGGCCCTAGTCTGATACTAGGAATGCTTTGCACTTTACTTTTCTGCACTGCCTCCTAATATATTGCCACATACTGATAACTCTCTCTCTCTTTCTCTCTCTCTCTCTCTCACACACACACTCTCTCTCTCAATAATAATAATAATAATAATAATAGTGCTTCTCTGTCAATGGCTGATGCATTTCTGCACATGCGCCTCCATCGTCTCACCCGTGAGGGGAGTACGAAGAATTGACGATAAGCTCTAATGACACCCCCGCAAGGGCAGTTCCAACACTTCCAGACGGGCCGGTATGTTCAATGAAAATACTGGTCCAGAAATAGACCGGTATGTTCAATGAAAATACTGGTGGCACCGACGGGAATCGAACTGGCGACAGGGCTCAGATGGTAGACCTTGACCACTGGGCTATCACGGTGTCCATAATAATAATAATAATAATAATAATAATAATAATAATAATAATAATAATAGTGCTTCTCTGTCAATGGCTGATGCATTTCTGCACATGCGCCTCCATCGTCTCACCCGTGAGGGGAGTACGAAGAATTGACGATAAGCTCTAATGACACCCCCGCAAAGGCAGTTCCAACACTTCCAGACGGACCGGTATGTTCAATGAAAATACTGGTCCAGACGGACCGGTATGTTCAATGAAAATACTGGTGGCACCGACGGGAATCGAACTGGCGACAGGGCCCAGATGGTAGAACTTGACCACTGGGCTATCACGGTGTCCACAATAATAATAATAATAATAATAATAATAATAATAATAATAATAATAATAATAATAATAATAATAATAATAATAATAATAGTGTATCTCCTGCCAATTGCTAAGCCAAAAGGCCATGTGCATCCAGTCCTCCATTCCATAAGGAAAGTCTCCACACCAATCGGTGGAATAAAGGAAGTGACGGCATAGAACATTACTCAAGGAGCTTTATACCAATCAGCCCATGAAAAGGACCGATGGCCTATGTACTCCCTAATAATAATAATAATAATAATAATAATAGTGCTTCTCTGTCAATGGCTGATGCATTTCTGCACATGCGCCTCCATCGTCTCACCCGTGAGGGGAGTACGAAGAATTGACGATAAGCTCTAATGACACCCCCGCAAGGGCAGTTCCAACACTTCCAGACGGGCCGGTATGTTCAATGAAAATACTGGTCCAGAAATAGACCGGTATGTTCAATGAAAATACTGGTGGCACCGACGGGAATCGAACTGGCGACAGGGCCCAGATGGTAGAACTTGACCACTGGGCTATCACGGTGTCCATAATAATAATAATAATAATAATAATAATAATAATAATAGTGTATCTCCTGCCAATTTCTGAGCCAAAAGGCCATGTGCATCCAGTCCTCCATTCCATAAGGAAAGTCTCCACACCAATCGGTGGAATAAAGGAAGTGACGGCATAGAACATTACTCTAGGAGCTTTATACCAATCAGCCCATGGAAAGGACCGATGGCCTATGTACTCCCTAATAATAATAATAATAATAATAATAATAATAATAATAATAATAATAATAATAATCTCTCTCTCTCTCTCATACATACATACATACATACATACATGCATACATACATACATACACACATACATACATACATACATACTCTCTCTCTCTCACACACGCACACACATGCGTGCGGCTGTAGATGCGCAAGGTAAAGCTCGGCTTGGCCTCAGCTGGGGCAGTCGGTGCCTCATTTCTGCAAGTATTTGGGGGGGCAAGTAGTACAGCAATGCCATGCAATGATAACACTGCTTACCAGTTCCCCCCCCGTGCACAGCAGCCCCTCGAGACCGCCACTTCCCCCTGTGCTGAAAGCCCACTACCCCCAAACGCACACAATCACTGCACCTCCCCTCGAGACCAGTTTTAGCAAAGTATTTGGCTCTTTCCCTGTTAAGCATGAACATTCGCTTGACTTTCTCAGTAGCACCCATGGTAGTAGCAGCAGTTCTCTTTCCCAAGTTTTCAAAACTACACCAATTCCAAAACTAGAAACGCCCTCTATAACTACGCCTAGCACTAATCATCCCTTTACGCATTCTACGCTTGGGTTTTTTTCTCAAGCCCCTACTCCGAATGGGAGCAAACAGGATAGAGCAGGGGTTATTGATTTTCGCACAAGCACGTGGCCCCTTTATGTCACCCTTGATATTCCTATCCCTCGTTATAGTGCTAGAAGTAATGAGGTAGAGGGTGCTAACCTCCTGCGTTCAAGACAAAGAAAAAAGAAAAAAGTCCATGCGAGAAGAGAGATAAGGCCTAAGAGTTTCAAGAGATGGTTAGGCTGCACATGGGATGAACTAAAGGTAGAAATGAAAAGCCCTTGCTGCAGACAGCTGCAGTGCAACCAATGGGTGGATGCATTTGCTGCTGTGAAAGCTAGAGCAGACACTGTGCAGTTAACTAGGAGTGACTTAGCTGGATGGGTCGCTTGCAGCCTGCAGTCCATGGACACAGGTAAGAAGGGTTTTATTGACTATCGATGGAAAAACGCCCGTGTGTGTCGAACTATGTGGATGAGAATCAATGGGATAGGGGATAAGACACTGCGCAGAGCCTAGAGGGGACTGTTAGAAGACAATAAGTACTTTGCTGACTACGGGAAAAGTGAATCCCCAACAGAAGATTTGACTTGGACTTTATTGCACCAAAAGTTTTTTGTCGATCAGGATAATGAGTCCGTAGCAGATGGCATTTTTCACCTGCAAGACACTATGAGTTTCAATCAGGTGTTTCAGTTTGTCGCACAGGAATGGACATCGGCAGTGTCCAAGCAGGTGCACATCGGTAGCGTTGACCCACAGGGCCCAAGTGAGACCACAGTGCGGAGGGTATGGAGGGCAGAGTTTGGCAAGGTAAAGCTGATTCGAAAAGGGGATTTCGCCAAATGTCAGATATGTACTGAGCTCGCAGTTGATCATCGTGCCGGGTAAGTCCCATTGAATCTTTTGCTTCTCCCTAACGCAATACCATGTGCTAGGGACTCACTATCCTACTTTTTTTTTGTTTGGTTTTTTTTTTTTTTTTTTTTTTTTTTTTTTTTTTTTTTTTGCGGGAATAGATTCAAGAGCAAGCAAGACGCTGAGCATTGGAGGACACGCAATCGTGTCCACAACAAAATTCACCGCGCCTGCAGGCGAGGAAGCATGAGGCGGGCGGTGGAGGGGTAATCATTCTACCGTGCTGCAGTCTGACTTGGTTTTTTTTTCCCTGTTGATGAATTAGGAGCAAGGACATACAGCGTGTCACGTCCATGACGATTGACATGACAAAACCATTCCATCTTCCCTGGTGCTCACGGGGGGCTTCCGATTTTAGAGGCAAGTATGTAGTGAGGGTGCATGCCGGTGGGGCAACCATGTATGCGCATGATCTCAATTTCATTCTCTGTCATCTGCCAAATATCACTCATAGTGCTAACACTAACATAAGCTTTCTCTATTTTCTCTTGCGCTGGGAACTTTTTCACAGCCGTACAAAGGCAGCGTCCCAGCTGTTTGTTGATTGGGACGGTGGCGGGGAAAATACAGGGGTAGCCACACAGTTGTTATGGTGCCACATGGTGTATAAGTCATGGCGAAAGATGATAGAAACATACAGGATGGTAACTAAACATTCACACGGCCCGCAAGATCAGAAGTTTTATGTTATGCGGTACCTTGGTTATAACACCACACTCATGACCACTAATTTTGCCCAAGCCCTTTTCAAACTCATGCTAGGATTCAAGAAGAATAAAGACTCTTACTGTCTTTTGCTTCTTCGATCCGAGTGGGATTGGGAAGGCTATTTCAAGCCCTGCGTCAATCCCAGCTTTGTACATTATAAGCGCCCGTTGGCATGGCAGTACCTGGTAGGGAATGAGCAGTCAGGCGGGTTGCCCCGAGTCAGAGTGAAAACCTGGGGTGATGCACAAAAGCATTGGCACGGGGTGAATGATGATCCCGATGGACCAGATATTATACCTTACATCAAGCCGCCAGGTTGCCGCTTAATTTTCTGTCTTTTTCAAATTGTTTTTATTCACTTTTTTTTTTTTTTTTTTTTTTTTTTTTTTTTTTTTTTTTTGTTGTTGTTGTTGTTGCAGTCTTGGCGCGGCCGAGGAAGCTGCCGCATGTGGACTGGGTCACAGATAAAATCAAAGGCGATGTTCGTTCTCTCGCGCGCAAGTACTGCAGCGAAGAGGAAAAGCAGTGGTTTGAAGAAGTGATCAAGTATTCCGAGCTAACTCGTATTATTTGGGATGGTCCAGAGGGTGCAGGTGGTTTGCCCGGTCGGCCGGGACATTTGAGCTGTTCGGACAAGGCTGGGACGGATTGGAAAGCGCACATCCGCGTTCTTGCCGAGCTTCCTGATGATTTATGGGCTGTGCCCCCTGATCGGCAGGCTGCAGAGGACGCTGCCAACATGTTGACTGAGGCCGAACGCTTGTATGCTCCCCGTACTGCTTTTGTCAATGAGGGTCAGGGTGAGTCACACCCCCCGTGGATGGGGGCTCGAGTTTTCAACGAAGAGGAAAAGCGAGTGCATGATTTTGGCGATCCAAGTAGATTCCCCGCAGGTCATTTGAAAGTTTCCTCCTTATTGGAGGCTGGCAAAACAGTAGAAAATCTCAAACAGGCTACAGTGCAGGAGCTTAAGTCATGGTTAGAGGAGAAGGGGCAAAGGCGTACTGGAAACAAAGACATTCTTATTCAGCGAGTGCTTTCTTATGTAGATGATAGTGAGGAAAGGAATTTGCCTGAAGAACGCAAGCGGCCGGCACCACAGAGGCGACGCCGCAAGCGGCGTAGAGTTGAGCCAGCCGAGGAGGTTGCTGAAGAGAGTAAGTCAGAGACGGAATCATCTGACGAAGACGCGCCCTTGATTCCGCCTTCTTTGGTAAGAGGTCAAAATCGTAATCGTACGCATTCTGCTGCTCGTGTGCGCGTTCGTCGTGTTTTTGGTAGGGTCTATGGTCTCAGCGATGAAGAAAGAGACGCGGCTGGTTTAAGGGCGGATGGTTGTATATCTGATTTATCAGACTCATCGTCTGAAGGTTGGTTGCCTGCAGCAATTGCAGATGATAATGACTAGTAATTTGGTGAAATCTCTTTGTTCCACTTTATTTAAACTGACCTTAACTAGTAATATTATTAAAATTATAACTTGAATTTTACACACTGTTTTAATAGTATCCGTAAGTAACACCGGTAAAGTTAAGTGACTATGATAAATCAAGTATTAATATTTAAAATTAATTAAAATTTATCTTTTCCGTGATTATTTAAATGAATTAGGAAGCAAACGCTGCAGGATTTATTTTGTTTCGGCTACTTATGTATTATTGACTTAGTGAAATTATGAGTGGCAAATATCACTAATTTTCAAGTCACTGGTGCCACCCGCACAATTGTGCTGTATGATGTAATTCAATTTAAATTTGATTTTTTATTAATTTATCATGTAATTCAACTTGAGGAGTGGAAATCACAGTAAAAATCCAGCAAAAAAGTGGCAAATAAGTGGCAAAATAAAGAGTAAAAATATTTGTTAGTTTTTGCCACATTTTTGCTGATCTAGTGACCCTGGCAACTTGAAAAAACATTTAAAATTGATTTTTATTACTTAGATATGCTGTTTCCACATAAATAATCAAAATAAATATATAAAACTTACCGGATTTGCCACTATATTTTTAGTAGTTGCAGTGGCAAAAGGTGGCAAAAGGGACAAGTCCTTTTAGCCGGTATGAATGTTAATATTACATTCACTGCCCCAACCACGTTACTATTATTTATTATTATTACCGGGCTGTCTTTAAATACTTGTTTAGTCTTGTTAAAGTCAACAACAAATTAATGTTTATTAATTAATACATATCATGATTGTGCTTGAAAAAATTAAGTCAAGGCCATTTTAACTGAGATTTTTCGCACTGAAATTGGAAAAATCCTGGTTTTGTTGAAGACGTCGGTGGACACTTCCACAAGGGAGCACTATGACACGAGCAAATGCTCACAAGCCCGTCCTGCACAGCTTCATAAGCAAAGAATTTTTCCTGATTCCCTGCAATGTCTTGACTTCATACGATAAAGGAAGCTCAGAGATGGGGGGTACACGATCAAGTTTGATTGGGTGAACGCGCGAGCATTTTTGTTTCACCTGATCAAGGACCTCGTCGACGGTATGCCAAGGCCTATCCTCATTGAAAGCCATGGCATTCAGAACATGACATATAGTTTCGGCGTGTGCATCGCACATGGAGCTACCATGATACGCCGCAAAAAAAACCAACGAAGCCGTTTGAGTTTGTACTTTCCTTTCCATGTGCATGTCACAGCAAACGATCAACATAGCTGGCTAAGGAATACTAAACAATAATGCAGAATCGATTGCAAAATAAGGGCAAGGGAACTTACTGAACATTGCGATGGTTGGCGAGAGTTTGAAGTGATTTGGCCCTCCGTCTGAAAGGATAGTGACCTCCTCAAGCTTGCGGTCTTCAGCATCAAGTGATAGCTGCTGGAGTCTGTCAAAAATGTGCTTGAATGCTTCATGAACGTACGCAGGGTTGCTTTTGATGTCGTCTTCCCCATTCGCAACGACATCAATATATTCCCATTCAACACATCCCCTTTCCGGATTCCAGAAGAAGGCAACGCAAACCAAGTCGATCGCCCTGTTCTCATTGCCCATGGCAAACTTTGAAAAATCAATAAGCAGCACGATCTGTCCTGCCCTAAGTTGGTTCTTCATCCTCGGCAACAAAGCACCGTGTTCCTTTCGCACTTGCATGTGCAACTCACGATCTTGTACGGCATGAGCCAACCTTTTGAACTCTTTCTGCTCGCTCTTGGTGAGTGCATTGGCTCCTTCAATCGATCGCTTCTCTAGCTCGGCGAACGCAGCAAGAGTCCTGTCTTCATTTCGGCAATGAGAACAGCGAGGCCAGAAAGCTCGGCTGTGTGCTGCACACCAAAACTGCGTGTCGATAGCGTGAAGGAACTCATGGGAGCCGGGTGGGTGTATGGACCGCATGTTATGCCTGTCTATCTGGCGTTGGATTCTACATAAAACCATCACCATAAAGAAACTGAAGAACAATCGAAGCAGTAGAATCCCACCATGCAAAGCGATGGGCAGGTTGGGCGCGCTTCGTCAGCCACAACTTTACAAAAACTCTAGCGTTATCGCAAACAAGCCTTTCTCTCTTCAGCTTATGGTAGGCCAACAAATTAGACTTCTCGCGTTTAGGCAATTTCGATAAAATCTTTGTATCAGCGGCAAGGTGGAGAGAACAAACATACTTGCAATCAGGGCATGCAGCCTTGGCGTCTTGCCGCAGTAAGGAACGAGAAAAAAGCTGTTTAAAAACTTCAAGTTCCTCCTTTCTGTCAATGTCGGGCGTGGCGGTCAGAGGCAACGCATCTAACACAGACAAAGTAGTTTTTAGAAGCAAGACACACATGTCTACCTTCAAACTTGGGGTAGGGGCCTGATTCAGAGAGGGCCTGCGCAGGAAGGCTCTGATCAAAATTAGGAAACAAAACTTACATACAGTAGGACATCAAATGCAAATATGAATACCTGGTCCAACGGACAGACGGCAGTTTTGGATCTTCCATTAACCTGATGACACTTTCCACATCGTGAGCATTGAGGCGGGAACTTGTGAGCATCCGGATCGCCGCCTTTTCGATTGGCAGTTCCCTCCGTCATCACGAGGTTGCATCTGCACACAGACCAACGTGTCAATCACACTCACTGATATGCACAGTTAGCAAACTTCATCGATTACTTTGGGCACTCAATCACTTTTTGTCGCTTCTGTTTTTTTCTCTGCGCTTGTCGTTCAGCTGTTGTGGAACCGTCTATCATGTCAGGCTCTTTCATCTTCTAGTCCTTGTCCACATTTAAACATGCCCTGAGCTCTTCCTGTGTCCTCTTGTGCTTGGGCTTTGGTTGCTGAAAATGAATCGGGATCCGACTAGGTGGCTGGGAATCCAAAGTCGCAATTGCGCATTGACTGAATAGCTGCCTATCTACTTCCGGAAGAGCGACCTGGCCATAACTATCCCTGTATTCTATCCATGTCCAAAATCTGGATCTCTTCAGACGGAAGCATTCTCCTGAAAGCATAATCCAGACGGAGGCGGACAGCGGTCTTGAAGGAAACATAACAAGCCAAAGTAGTCATACGAAGTATGAGAACGCTTATATTCTCATATTTCTTCTCATTAGCGCGATGTACTGTTGCAGTGGACACATCCGCAAAGGAAGCCAATGCCGCTGTAGAAATTGGGCTATGTCCGACAAGGCGACCGACAAGAGATGGTTTCTCGTGTTAGTACCTTGACGAGGCAAGCTCAATAAAAAATCTCTAAAGTTGAGGCCAACCTTCAATTGTTCAAGGTCGGGTCAGAAACGATCTCGTTACGAATGCTTGGCGACACAACAAGATGTGGTAGGGTCTGTAAGAAAGACAGGTGGAAAGATTAAGACTATAGCTACCAAGGAGAAGGAATGATTCAAAGCAGCAAAGTGTTTGAATTTTGCGGTGGGCATATATGAAAGATTGGTACCGGAACTTCTAGTTGGTCTTGGAGGCGTACAACTTCAACAGGCTGAGCGCTTGCTGACAAGCCGGCTTCCTCATTAACAGACGCACTTTGCTTTTCAATCGCTGGTGTAGTTGGTGGCGCAAGATATGAGAAGGTTCCGAGCAAGCCAGATACCTATAATGATGCAAATATTGTGTGTTGACTGGTCCGAATCATTATGTGAGACTAGTTTACAAAACGAGCTCAAACGGCAAACCCTTGCTTGTCGCTCACGTTGTGCTTGTAGAAGCTTTGTCACATCAGGTTCCATCTTCCAGTGAGTGCGGCATGGGGCGCCTACACATATACCTACCTTGTAAGTTGTGCATGTAATGATTTTGATAATATCACAAACTGCATACAAATACGTCCTAAGCACATACGTGCATTTCCGTATAGGTACATCGAAAACAAGATTTAACAGCACACATACAATATAAACATATGGATGTATTCAAAAAGACTTGATCGGCTTGAGTGAAAAAAGTTGGGACTTTTACTTTTTTAGTGGGGGGGGGGGGGGAGCACAGAATTGTTTTGCCCACTGGCCAGGCTCTTCCTATCCTATTCCTATTACCTATGCAAGAATAGCTCAAATACACACAGTCCGCAACGCAAGATGTTCTCAATCGGTATTAAAAAATTAAAAAAAAAAAAAAAAAAAGGTCCATAACATATTCAAAAAGAAGTGACTGATCAAGGCTTGAATGTCCTTGCTATGCTACACATACTGATACAAAGGCATCGATCACAGAGATCAAACTGCAAGGCACACATGTTGAGACCTGTGTTGGAAGCTGAAGGCTTTCTGAGAAAGACAAGGTAGCCTCTATGAATGCTTCCCACCAGGACGGTAGTTGAAGTGCTTGCTGTTCCGTATGTTCAATGACTTTGCATTTTGGAATCCAACATAGAAAGCATGGGAGAGAAACAGGGAGACGATCGCGAAGTGAGCACAGCCATTCCAGAACCACTTGATCAATCATGCCACGGTACATTATCTGCTTAGCTTGCCACCAATGCACATTCAAAACTTGTTGTAGCTCAAGACAAACCAGTACTCAAACCACCAGTCACGGCCTGCGGGCCTGAACAACAACAACAGAGCGAATAACACGATACTGAAAAAAAGGGACAACTAAGGCTGATGGCGAACTTGTGTCCATGTACAAAGGATGAACTAACACGGTTAAGAACTGCTTTCTGCTTCGCTGTATTGCTTGTAAATGCTGCCAATAATTCTGAGCATTATTGGTGAAATTGTCTTTCCTTGCACACCCATCTTCCCAGGTTTATGCTGCCAATGAGCTCTCCTTTTTCATCGATGATGACGAAGCTAACTCTCGTTCACCACACAGCTACCTCGTCACACACATGGCGCGTAAGGGATGGGTAAGTGCATAAAATGCGTTAATGCTACAAACAATCCTCCCTCATAAATAAATATATGTCATGATGATTAGAATTTTCCTCTGCGACCTGGTGAACACCCGCTGTCAGTTGACATTACATCGAAGAAGCGAAAAGGGTTGTCAGGTCTTTCCATCTTGTTTGTATCGCATTAAACAGCTGCAACACAAAAAAAAATGTAGGTTGGCTGGTGGCCCTGATATGGTACAGACTCAAGATGTGCAGGGTTAACAACATCTACAACAAATGCTCAGAGTTTGAAGGAATTGTTGCGCTCAAAGACAGCAATAATTCACTTGGAATCACCTTTATCAATGATCATCTATCAGCGTTGAAGCTGAAGGAGCCCCGACAGGAGTTTTCACAGGAGTGGACAGTCCTTCCAAAGAAAACATGGTTTGCACCTCCTTCAACAAAATACACAAATTGCTCCTTGATTCGAGTTTCGTAAGGAATAAACTTGTTTATTTTTCCGATTTTATGTTAGTGCTGGAGAGACGCTCAGTAGATGTTGGCCCTGGCGCGCAAAGTGCGAAGAAGACAGGCCCGAAAGTCAGCATACAGCAGTGGCTCTTGTACGCAAGGAAAGAAAGCCAGGACCTGGCAAGTAGGCTTGCTAGCGCTCAAGCCTTGGCTTCCAACTACCAAGGTCGCAGTCAAAAACGGTTGCAATAGTATCTTGTCAGCTTTGTCCGTATGCGTATGATTCAATCTTTTCTCTTTTTGCACACATTGTTTTGCTGCAGCGGCACATCAAGAGGAAAGGCAGACGCTTCTCTCTCTCCAGACGTCGAAGCAGACCACCGACAAGCACATTCAGGAAATGCGAACCAAACACAAACAGGAAGTTGATGAACTGAAAAAGAAGATTAAAGATAAGAAGCGCAAAATAAAGGAGCACGAGAGCAATTACACTAAACTTGAAAAAGATTTCCACACAGAACAGGAGAAAAACCAAGAGATATTTGAAAAGAACAAGGCAACCAATAATAGCTTGAAACGCTTGCGTGAAGAGATAGATGAGAGAAACAATAAGATCAGAAAATTGGAGAACGAGATAAGACACTACAGAGTGAAATGAACAGGCTCTCGAACCTCCCACGAGAAGGTGTGCACTTGAGTTCATACGAAACTCCACCCAGAGACCGCCAAGTTCGAAGTGAGGGTTCACACTATACCTATCAGCAGCATATCCAACCTCTTTCCTCAACTACCAGCGGCAATCTTGCAAGAGTTGTTATTCTTTCCCCCGATGCTGCAACCCTTCGCCAGGCAACGCCAGCTAGCACACCGACTTCGGATTAGGGTACTGTCATGTTGCAGTTGGCTTCATCTCAAGATGTTGAAGGTGCAGCTCCGATCAAGCTCATCTCTGCAAGGCAGGCAGCGCGCCAGCCAGCTCCCAAATCACCCGTATATTATATTGACACCTCGATGTTTAAGCGGCGCTAGCAGGGTGAGCGTTTCCGACTTAGATCTTGATCGCGACACTTGCGACAACATGGCCGAGACACTCACTGTGTAGTTTTGGCTTCATCTATTATCTAAGTTGAAATCGAAATGATAAGTAAAGGCTCATGCTCTTGGCAATTTTGCTATTTAAATTAGTCAGGAATTTTGCGGCTTAGTTGCTATTGACTAGTCTGATGGATTAGTAACTTGATCGTGATGCCTTGATATCGGATATTCTAATACTTCCTAAATTGCCTTTCACGTGACATTTAATTTTTTCTAAGTCATTTAAGGCTCAGAACATTAATATCATTGTCATTCAGAAATCAATAAAACACATTTATTCGCGACTGCAGCGTAGTAGGGGATCGTGATATTCCATGTGCCCATGCAAAAGGGGTAGTTTTGACTTAGTGAACTTTTTCAATATCAATACATACTGGCAGAGTGCCGATCCATTTATTTTCCAAGTCAAATGCAAGCCGCGGCGGATCTTGATAGCTTATCGGTAAACTTAATAAAACTTGTTGATTTCTATCTAATTCTGTATTACTATGATTTGTGGCTGCCTAGCTTTTTTTCAATGAGTTTGACTTGAAAGTTAGAACGGTGCGGCCATATTATTACATCCGAGAAGTCTAAAAAAATTTCTGTGTTGAAATTCGTTATTCTATAATATAATATCATATATCTGGTTAATTAATTAATACTCATTTATATATCAAGATTATCTAACTTTGCCGAAACGGGTATCGTGAACGGCGCCGTGAACGTAAGTCAATCGTGAAAGCCTATCATTGACGATTATTGTTTAACGCACGCGTTAACGTACCTCACCCTTAGAAATAAACTTCACACACCTTACGAAATAACGTTGAAACGTTCGTTTCCTACAGGCTTCTTACAACCAATTGGCTGTCTCGCCTTCGTACGTTTGGTTAACGCAAAGAAAGGAATGCCTATGGCAATACCTGCAACCTTAACAGCTTTCAACATATACCGTCGCCTTTACCGTGTTTGGTTGAACAAGGCGCGCAGGTTCGCAGAAGTCAGGAATGTGAAGTTCGATCCCAACATCAGGGGCTACGACGCCAACTTGGAGACACACACGGTCCTTCGACAATCCACTCTTGGCACAACCAGCCCCACTGCTGGAAAAAGTGGCACAAGTTAACCGGGATTCCCGGAATTTTTGCGATGATAACTCTGTGACAGACGGTGTGCTCAACGGATTGGAGACTAACGTTTCGACCCAACAGGCAACAGAGTACTACGTATCTGCGCTTCCACAATTTTCGCATGACGTATGGGGTGGTCGCGCCATCAACCTCGATCCTTGGTAGCACAGCAACAGCTCCAGAAGGTCGAAACAACCCTGATGATCAGAAAGCTCGTGTTGCTGCTCGTAAAGCTGTTGCTAGAACCAGGCCTCTCGCACCGAGAGACATCAACAGTGATCCCACAGATCGAGGAACATCGTTCTGGGGCCTAGGGTGAGAAAATTGCGACCTGCTCATCACTCTTTTCATCACGTCACGCTTGCAGCAGACTTGGCCTTAGACGTCCAAGACGATGGTGGAGCTACACAAGAACGACAACAAGGCAGCTCGGCGGGCATTGACGAATCGTTTTGTTTCCTCACGCAAGCGGTCACCATTACTGAAAAGGAAAAACGTCTACATCCTGCCATTGTTGCTGCGAGGAAAGATGAGATTCAGGGGCTCTACGACGCTGGCTGCCTGCGTTGGGCGTCACGAGATGAAGCAAAGAAAGATAACGTGACCCCAGTTCATACCGGTTTCGTCGATGCAGTCAAACAGAATGAGTCGACAGGCGATAAGAAATATAAGTCACGTTTAGTCATATTTGGAAACAGAATGAGTCCCTATGAGCACTTTAGCCCTTACGAGACTTCCACACCGGTTGCACATCACTTTGCTCTGCTCATTCTTTGTGCTATGATGGCACTCAACGCTCTCATCAAACAGATAGACTTCTCGCAAGCATACATCCATGCAGACATGCAGGATGTTGTATACGCCGTACCACCGGATGACTTCAAGAAATCTGACTACCCATGGGCGCTGTGGCGTGTGCTCAAGGCATTGTACGGTTCACCTCAGGCGGGTCGTCGCTGGCATGATTATGTTGTCAAGTTTTTACGTTCAATAGGATATCAACAGTCGACGGTGGATCCTTGTGTCTTTTTCTTGCGCTGTGTTGAACGTGCGTTTCCACCGTTGTGTGTCAAGAGAGAGAATACTCTACCTTGGGTACTGTTTTTGAAAACAGATGACATGTTAGTCTTTTGTTTTCTGGATTCGCAGTTCCAACGCTTCATTAGCGAGCTTCGTCGAGCAAGTTTCGCTTAAGAATATGAACAACGTACAGGTGTTTACCGGATTACAGTTCAAGAGGTTTCCGGAAGGGTTGCTTATTCATCAACGAGCGTACATTCGTGGTATGTTATGCGATCGCAATTATGCTAAGGCGAACCCAACACCGACACCTGCGACTGTGCAGGAACCCGCTCCTGCTCCTTGGGATCGCCCTCTGCGTAAATGGACCTTGCCGAAGCTTATAGGTGAGCTGATGTGGCCTGCCACACAGCCACAGATCGCATACGCTGTTAACAGAATTTCTGTACTTGGCCATCAAGCTCCTGACGTTGCATACGCGATGGTTGCCAGTGTTTATCGCTATTTACGGGAGGAACGTGGTTTGTTCTTTCCTGCCAACGTAGAGTTAACAGCGCTGCAGCTTTCCTCGTTTTCTGATTCCGACTTTGGCAATTGTCGCTTTACCAGGCGTTCACGTAATGGTGAAATACACATTATGACGGGGCCCGTTCACTGGAACTCGCGGCGTCAATCAACGGTCGCGCTCTCGACCATGGATGCGGAAGTAATCTCGTTATCGCAAACTACGCGTTCGGCGGTTGCAATCCAGGGATTTTTTTACGAAATCTGATTCCCTTTGGCGGGCCCGTCCATCATTAATGCCGACAACCGAGGTTCGATCACTGCTTCACCAATGGCTTGGGGGGTCCGCGATCGAGGCATCTTGATATTAAACATCACTATGTGATCAAACAGGTCAGAGAAAAGAAGGTGTCAGTTCGTTACGTGTCCTCTAGCGACAACCTAGCAGATGTTTTCACTAAGGCCCTGCCTACTCCTCAATTTCGTAGTCTGGTTAATCAGTTTACTGTTAAATTGTCTGATTGTTTGGAAGACGATGCGGAATCATTCCCTGTCAGCAGCGAAGACGATCGAACGGCGAAGAAGTAATGTTGTTGATCTTCTACGTCTCAATTCTTTGACTTTATCATCTCAGCATGGGTTTAATGTGATGGTAAGAACCGTATACACAAGCTCATCATAGGCTCGTGTTCCAACTTTATCTGGAGGAGACGATGAAGTCATAGAGGAGCAACCTAAAGTTAACGACCATTCTGCGAATGCTCTATGTTAGCTTGACACTTTGCCCACCCAGTTGAGGGGGGAACTTTATTTCAGTTTTGAGTCAAGGACCCTTCTTCATGCTTTTTAGCATTGGACTTGATAGATTCGCTGCGTTGCAGTCATACGTACGTAACAGTATTATATACCACTGTCTTTCTCATATGACTAACGAACATAATTTGTGACTATATATATATATATATAATGCTTTTCACTTTAAATTTTCAGTGACACATGATTCAGGGGGGTATTGAACTATAATGTACACATTATATCTCAATGTTTATCCGGTTTGAATCATATCTCATTGGACAATTTCACGTGACAGTTTTCACCGTTACCGCTTTTTACCATACGGATACTTTTCCACATTTATTATTCAATTGCCATTATATTACCTTTATTTCGGCAGTCATCTATGATTTCTCTTATTGGTTCTCTATCTTCACATAAGGTACTTAATTCAAGATGACTGTACTCGAATTCAAAATGACTGTATTCTCAATTATTTTACAGTGTCCTACTTTCATTGGACAGGTTTCAATTCAAGACTTCCGGTTTGGTATTTCATTCTCAGTAAATCTATTTTGATAAAGTTACAAAGTGGCTCTGTCACTTGAAGCTTTTATTAATAACGTTATAGGTTTACATAGGCATCCGTCAACAATCTGCATTATGAATCCAGCGGGAGGAATTCTTCGCAACCAGCTTGAAGTTTCGGAACGTCGGAGTGCCGAACGTTGGGAGTGGCCCCTACAACAACGGCCTCTGGACTGTCTTCGGAGTTTTTTGAAATCTCAGCGCCAGAACCTCCCAGCATGGTGCTTCGCGCGGGCCAGGTCGATGCTTTTCCAGAGGATTTGTTTGACGACGCGGTCGTTGCCTTGACCCGAGCTAACATGAGAGAGCTTCAAACCAACAACAGAGATTTCAAACGATTTTTTGATGATTCTGTCTCCAAGCAATGCACCAGGATTCCGCTTTGTTTACCAGCGGACTTGTCAGTCGACACCCGGCCCGGCAATGAACCGGTTGTTTTCAAAGGTCTGAGAATGGAGGACCAGAACATTGCGTCGAACGACGCCCTCATCAAACTTCTCGACAAACTTGATTTACAGCATCGCCGTTCGGATGTTTGGCGTTTCCAGCTTTTTACTGTAGATTCCAACATTTACAAACGGATTTACAAGGTAGTAATTCTGTTCATGCATGCGAAAATATGGCATATTTTTTTAATTGATGTCACAGGCTTTGTACGATCGAAGCCGGGGTTTGTCGCACTTGAAGTCCTGGATGTGTGTCTTCTTGGGCAATTGGCATATTCACAAGTTCCTTTGTGTCTTGATTTGGCGTGAGTTTAAGCGCCAGGTTTTCGGGCCCCTTTGGCACGAGCTTTTTCCTTCCAAAAAGTTCAGGATCAAATCTAGACTCAAGACGATTTCGGCGATCATGGCCTACGTTCGTCTTGCTTACCCCTACGTTCAAGCCGACCTTCTCGACATTTTCCAGTTCAATCAAGAGCTTTCCCTTGCGCAGGGGACCAACCTCGGAGGTTTGCTGGTTTGTTTGAGTGGTTCATGCCAGTGGTCAGCCAGCCATGTTTGTGAGGTTTGAAAATGTGCCATATTTTTCTTCTTTGTGTTTCAGGCCCAAGATCTTCGCTGCGTCATCAGGGAGAACATGCCTGACCAGATTTTTGCTTACTTGCATCGCGCCCTCCATGTCCTTCTCCACTTCAGAGCTAATGAGTACTCATACGTTTGTGCCTGCACCGCCTTCTCACCCTCAACTACTGGAGGCGCCACCAGCATCCGGCGTGGAGGGCTTTTTGTCACGACCCTCGGATCTTTTCTGAAGCAGCACCGTAGCGAGGCACTCTCTCACAGACCCCATGCGATTCGACGTCAAGCACGTTGAGCAGACCCTGCTGCTGGTAAGTCACAGTCGAGGCAATGTGGCGCCTCCTTCTGAGTCCCAAGGCCAAAAGATCGACCCTCGCGGTGAGGAAGTCAAGATTGCTTACAACTTCTTGTCGGATCTGATCGAGGAAATTGTTCATGTCATTGACAGTGCGAGAATGTACCCAGCGCAGCCCTTGACTGGGATTCGAAAGAAGACAGGAAACAAAGACTTGTTGCCTTCGATCTAAAGGTCGAGGTCATGAATGACGTGTTGACGAAGTTTGCTCAAAACGTGGATCGGTGTCGTGGACTCACTGTTTTGGACTGGCTTGTGACTGTTCGTGCCGCCATTGAAGACGGACTCGTTGACGATCCAGACGACAGCGTTGATTTGGCCCGTGCGGAGTCAGGTGTGACAAGTCTCAGTAGTGCATCGTCCTCCATGTCTTCTGGGATGGACCACCGGATGGCAAGGCACATTCATCCCAGAACCGCATTTTGCCTCGCCCTCGCCGAAGACGCCGCCGAGGTGAGGCACCGGCTTCTGACGGCGAGGACACTGACGGCATGGCGCAGAGCGAAGCTGCAGACACTTCCGACAGTTCTGACAGTGATGTGTCCCAATTTACAGAATCAGCATCTACTGTCGCCTCCGAGTCAGTGCAGCAGTCTTTGAGGCCTCCTGAGCGCAGAGCTGCACGTGGCGCCCGGGCATCCACATGGCAGCTTCGGTTCTCTGAGGACATTCAGTCGGGGGCTTCTTCTTCCTCCCAGCAGAACACAATTTAGTGCACGTTGTTTTTTAGTTTACATGGACAGCTTTGATGATGGCTGTTCCGGTCTTCGGTTCAGATTTAAGGTTTTCGGGCATTCCTTAGCTTTGTTCATTGTTGCCAACCGGTCATCGCTACAAGTTTTTGTAATCATGAAACTTCAAAAATATGACATATTTTTGTTTCATGGAAATTCATGCTTCGGATTTTTGAGTTTGTCCCATGGGAAGGGTTCGCTTTCCATTTGCGCAGCACCTCACCGGTTGGCTTTTACAACTTGACCGGTTTCCAAGCTACCCTTCTTCAATCTTGACTCACGAGTTCCTGCACAAACAATCCTGCCATGCTTTTCGTCCCTTCATTTCTTCTTTCCAGTCGTTGTTTGTAGTCCGGTTTTTTTTTTCAGCACGAGTTGAAACTTGAAAAATATGGCATATTTTTGTCATGTGAACACGGGCATGTTTTTATTAATTACAAAAATGATATTTCGCCCCTCCGGAGGGGTAAATGAAGCCGTACGTTGGCAGGTCCAAGAACTACTATACCTAGGCCTTTTCCGGATCCCGGCCCCACAAATTAAATTTTCTATCTCCTGCACTATAATTTTTTCTAATTGTTGTTTTCCACAACTCTTACTAATCTTAATCCACTCCACAACCCATACATTACATGTCACTCTAGATTTTAATTCATATTTGCATTCATGAGGTGGCTGTATTGTCTGGTGTGTGCTTTATGGTTCCATTTTCGGTTCCCGCACTACCCGGAGTGAGAAGATATTGATTTTAAAATCAATATTAATATTAATCAAAATTCAATAATAATATTGAAGAAAATATTGATTTTATAGCAGATTTTGCTGCTGGGCCGGCAGTGTAACTTAAAAAATCTCAGATAGTGGCACCGGATACCTTAAATTCAGCTTTCAATACTTTTATTTTTTAACAAAATTCAATATTGTTTTGAAAAAAATCAATATTTTTTAATAGATATTGATTGCTCCTTTTTGCAATATCCTTCACTGGTGGCCAGGCATACGTAAGCTCTAAGTCACAGCAATATTTTTTTTGAATTTTGAAATATTGCTTTTTTTGCAATATTAATATTGCATCAATTTCAAATATTTTCAATATTCATATTGCTTTTTTTCAACATTAATAATGCTTTTTTAATATTAATATTGCATCGATTTCAATATTAATATTGCTTTTTTGCAGTATTGATATTGCATCAATTTCAATATTTTCAATATTAATATTGCTTTTTTGCAATATTAATATTACTTTTTTTCAATATTAATATTGCATCGATTTCAATATCAATATTGCTTTTTTGAAATATCAATATTGCATAATTTCAATATCAATATTGCTTTTTTGCAATATTAATATTACATCAATTTCAATATTAATATTGCTTTTTTACAATATTAATATTGCACTATTAATATTGCTTTTTTATAATATTAATATTGCATCAATTTCAATATTAATTTTGCTTTTTTGCAATATTAATATTGCATAATTTTAATATTTATATTGCTTTTTTGCAATATTATATAATACTGTATCAATTTCAATATTAATATGGTTTTTTGTAATGTTAATATTGCATGAATTTCAATATTTATATTGCTTTTTTAATATAAATATTTAGCAAATTTTCTATATTGATATTGTTATTTTGCAAACTAAATATTTTCATTTTTTATCTCTCTTCTATTTTTTCTTCTTTCTCTATCTATGTGTGTGTAATGTAATCAATATCTTATTGCCACATAGCAATATAAATATTGAAATTTAGTTGACATTTATATTACAAAATAGCAATATAAATATCGAAATTTAATTTATTTACAATGCCAAATTGAAATATAAATATTGATTACATTTCAATATTTATATTGCTATTCTGCACTATAAATATTGTCTGAATTTCAATATTTATATTGAAATTTATCCATGTATATATTGACTACATTTCAATATAAATATTGAATTAATTTCAATATTTATCTTGCTATTTTGTTCTATAAGATTGATTAAATTTCGTTATATTGTTATTTTGCAAAACATCTAGTCCTTCCCTGCTCAGTCCTCGATGCTTGAGAGGAAGCACGAAAACGCTTGTCTGCCCTCCTACAAAAGAATTTGCGAGTCTTGTTTTTCAATTTTGCGAGACTGACCGTTGGGATGCATAACACGCGCTAACTTGTGCCAAGATCAGTAAAGCATGTCAGGAGCAAACATTCTCACCCAAGCCTCGAAGCCAAAACCCATGAAATCGCCTGACCACCAGAGAAAAAATGCATTGAACGTGCTACATGCAACTTACTAGAGACAGCTTTCTTGATTTTTAGATCTTGTTCTGAGAACGTGTTGCAATCAGGAACAAAAGGAGTGCTCTGAATCGATTTTGCCACTTCAACAAAGTGTGTTTTCAGCGCAGACAGGTAACCTCGCTTGAGAACATAATATTGTCAAAAAAAACAGAAGTGGCAAAAATGGTTTTACAAGGGTTGTCGGAAAACAGAAATATAGCATATTCCTAAAATGGACTCTTTTTGAACAAATCCGTCCGGGAAAAAGGCAAAAAATCACTTTCAAATGATGTCTCAGAAAAAATATATATACAATATTTCCGAAAGTGAGCCGGTTTGAGCCAACACTCGGTGCCGCCAAGGCACGAAAGCCGGTTTTGGACGTCAGTTTTTGGGGACGAGTGGCCGGACTAGGTCCGCTTTCCATTTTTGATTGCATTTCACCATATGCGGGTGAGTTTCCATCCCTATCGGAAAAAAGCACACACACACATGTTTTCAGGCCTAACTTAATTTTTTTTTGCTTCGTGACCGCTTCCGGTCAAGTTGAATACTTTTGTTCAGATGTCTAGATTGTTGCAATCTCAAAATCACTTTCCGAACACTAGATCATGGGTGATCCCTCTATCGACAAGTCTTACCTAGCCTACAAATGGTGGATCACACCTGACTTGAAGCTTGTGATCTCTCACCTTGAGTTTGGAGGAGAGCATGGGACTGAGCACACGGGTCAAGTCGAGAGCAAAATCGATATCGGTTTTATGTGGAAGTTTGACTGCAAGCCAAAATGTGGTGTTTCTTACAACCGCAGCCCTCGAATTTGGCATATCCAGGTGTTCGCAAGTGAGCCGCAAGGATCAAGGTGGAGATTTCAAGACGTTTGCCTTGAAGGATGAACTGTGCCTGACGACAGCTTACTTTGTGAGCTGGCCTGAAGAGGGTGTGACCTGCGACAAGAAGCTGCAGGACATGTTGTCGAAAGGTGCAAAGCAGGCAGTTCCTGCAAGTCAGCAAGCTCTCTCCTTTGTTCTAGTTGTTTGTTGTTGCTTTGTGTTTGTTGTTGTAGTTGTTGGTTGAATTTGAACAAGTTTGAATTATGGGCTGTGAGCTCATGGTGGCCATGCTTGCCCGAACTCTTTTTTTGGGTTTGGGTCACTATGATTTTTTTCTTTTGTTCCTAGTTGTCGGGGCTGCGAACGCGTACATCAAAATCTGTCAAGAAAAGATGGATCATGGTGCTGAGGTCTTCAAACGAAAAATATACTATATTTTTCTTTTGAGCTTGAATGTCTCATGATTCTTTGCTCGACTTCCTTTTTGTTTTCCCTATCTAAAACATATTGCATATTTTCCATTAGATTCTCACATCTTCAACAACGATGCCATCATTGTCTCGTGTTGAAAATATTCTATATTTTTTAACTTAGGATGGTTCCAAGCAGGAGGCAAAGGGACAATCGCTGATTCGCAGGCTACCCCTGTTAACACTGCCTCTCCCCTGAGAACTCTCGACACTGGATGCAGAACGAGCAAGAGAATTGCTGGAATGGAAAACAGTGTTACAGCTACTGACATTTCGGGAACCAAAACGGAAGAGGAACTTGCACCCGCCGACAGTGCCGTTGCTCGTCGTGGTTCTGCTCAGTTAGCTGCAGGCAGGCCCCAAAGCCCCGCATCTGTAGCCCCTGCTGATACACAGCCTTCGGGCTCTTCGTCTAGTAGTTCTTCGAGCTCTTCATCGAGCAGTTCCTCAACATCCACTCCATTGCGAACCATCCCCCCGACTAAAAAGCAACCCAAGACTGTGGTTGGACCCACCACGCCTGAAACCAAGCACCTCCGCCACTGCCTCGACCGCCTCTTCGTCCTCGTCGTCTTCTCCCGCAGCCCAGTGTCCCCAGTCTCCGGCGTTGTCTTCTTCTTCAGCTTCCACAGCTGAACCATCTGGAAAGAGCAAACCTGAGGCCTTGCTGGAAGTGTCCGAACCAGCCGAGAAGAAGCGCAAGATGAAGGGGGAAAGGGCTTGGGCAGGAATGTCTCCGACGCTGAAAAGCAGTCAGTTGAGAAGAATGAGTTCATCAAGGGTCAGCCCTCTTTTCTTTTGTTCTTTTGTTGAAAAACATGTTATATTTTTGGTTGGTTGTTCTGAGACACCAGACTGAGGATGAAGGAAGTCACCAAAGCCCTTGCCAGCATGACTTACCGCAACGTGGAGGCCATTCCGGATACTATCGTTGGCCAACCTCACAGGGCTGTCACCGATCGTGCACTCGACCAAGACTATGTTAACCGACTCGTCTACAATTTTCGCAAGTCTCAGGATCCCAACAAGAAGATCCAGTGGGTCGGTTGGTTGAAAGATTCGCGCGAAGTTGTCAATCCTGGAGCGCTTGGGCTGGACGATTCTCACAATCCTCTCTTGGATTCTCCTCCTTTCGTGGACGAGAGAACCTTCAAAGAATTTCAGGCTTTGTGGAATAAGGCAGGGCTTGTAGAAAAGGAAAGGCCCAAGATAGATTTCACGAGCCTGCCAGTCGAGGGCCAGGGCCAGATCAAGAACTTTCTGCGCAAGGCCATCCAGGACTGGAAGTTTCCTCTTCAAGCGATCGTTGGGCTTCATTCCAGCCATGCAATGCAGCACCTTTACAAACTCGGACTTCAGAACCCAAAACTCCAAGTCATTAACATTGAAGCTCTTCGTTTCGTTCGTTGGAACGATGTAGGTCGTTCATCCGTCAGTTTCATTGGCGCCTTCGAGAACATTGTTGCTGACGTCCACCGTAAAAACACATTCGGTGAAAACTGCATTTCTGCGCACGATCAATGTTACGCCTGCGTTGTTCGTCTCAAGGACCAGAAGGATGCTTCCGTCAGCAAGTTTCTGACCACATGGAAGAAGGACTTCGCCCTTTCCCACAACATCGCCTTGCCGACTTTCGGTTCAATGTGAAATTACGTCTCTTCGAACACAGGTGATCTTTGGGAGTGCTGGTTGAAGCTTCTTTCCCCTTGTGCGGTTCGCGCTGACATGCCTAAGAACCAGGCAATCATCGACAACATCAACGAACTTCACTGGATCCGCAAGGACAAGCCCAGTCTAGTGGAAGAAATGCAAGAATTGATTGAGGACCTCAAAGAAAGTAAGGCAAGCGAAGTGAAGCAAACCATGAAGAGGTTTTTTTTGGAGCAGAAGAAGTACGTCTACCTGATCTCGCTGCGCGACATGATCCTTGCACTTGCTGACAACATGGATGTTTTCGACGTGGAAAGCAATTACGTCTCCAAGGACTGGGATGTCCTTGTTGAATTCGTCCCGCAGCTTGACGACGAAACATGCAAGAAAATCATTGATCGCCCTGTGGACATCCTCTACTTGAAGAAAAAGAATGAGCGCTCTCTCCCTGAGAACCTGGAAGCTTACGTGAAGAACTGGATGCAGGCAGCGGTCAAACGTGCCCTTGGCGAAGAAGTTGAACACAGGTTCTGAGACATCTTGTTTTCATGCTCGTGAAGACTTTTTTTTTGAAATAATTTTTTTTCTTTGTTTTGTTTTTTACATGCATCTGTTTCTTAAGATTAGCAGATCCATTTCGGCAACGCTACGATTTTGATGCAGGACATGTTCAACATGGCCACCAACGCTGAGCTCGCGGATGGCAAGTTTTGTCTCCCTGACTTTCCCCTCAATTGAAAATATTTTATTTTTTTTTCTTGTCTGCATTCCTTGTGTTTGTGTCTTGTTTTTTTCAGACCTGCTTTACGCTGACCTTCCTTGCAACATGTCAGACCTTGTTGCTGACACTACTGAAATCAATAAGGAGATGATCGTGAAATTACTCAACCAGTTTGGTGTTGCCGGCAATCCTAACAGGCGCATCGTCGTTTTTCATCATCATCTGTCTCAGTGGAATTTCTTGGTCCAAGCTTTGGAGCAATGTAATT
>WBZZ01002591.1:32500-35000 GCA_019918135.1 Paulinella micropora | reverse complement strand
GTGGACGAAGGCATCTACTGGATTACATCTGCGTCTCTTCCGAGCTGGCGGAGGAGGCAAGCTTCGGCGTCGACGAGGTAGACCTTGATACCGACCACAAAGCTGTGTGGGCGGAACTGGTCTGGGGGGGACAGCCACCCCCCAAAAAGCAGGTAAAGAGGTACAAAGCATTCAAGGCAGAGCGCTTGATAGGCAGGGTAGTTGAGGGTAAGGAGAGTGAGCTGTCTAAGCTTAGGTTGAAGTACGACGAGACCTTTGCAGCTGGTATATCGGGGCTGTTGCCAGATGGCCTCCCAGATCTATCAGCAGTGGAGGACCCGGATGAGCTTCAGCAGGAGGTAGATAGGGTCGCTAGCTTAGTGGTCCGAGCTTTCACGGGCGCAGCCGTGAAGGTCTTGGGAGTTCGGGTGATTAGGCCAGGGTTTACTAATGCATGGTTTGATGAGAGTCTTAGGGAAGCGATTGCGCGACGGAGAGAGGCATACGGCCTCTGGCGAAGGAATGAGGCCAACCGAGAGGCCTGGCAAAGATATAAAGAAGCGAGGAAGGCGGTCAGAAGGTTATGCAAGGAGAAGAAGGAGCAAGCGTGGAAGCGGGTCCAGAATGACACCGCTGCCAACTTCAGGAGCGCTACCATGGCCACGTACTGGAAGCTGTCAAAGCGTTTGGGCGGGGTTCGGCGGTCGAACGCTTCTGCTCCTGTTCGGAAGCCCGATGGCACTCTGGCATGCACACTCCGGGAAAAACTACAAGAATGGGAAGAATACCGCCGACGTATGGTGGTCCCCAAAGAAAACCAGTTTTTGGAGGATGCATGTGTAGAGGAAGTCGGTTCTGATGAGGAAGCAGCGCGGATTGAGCCCGAGCGGAAGGCCCGCGAAACCTTCCAGTATAACGACAACCTGCGCGACCAATTCGAGGCCATGGCGCAAGCCGAGGAGATCCGGACTGAGACGGGCCCGCTGGACTATGATTACACCGAGAAGGAAGTGGAGCTCTGCCAGGAAAATCTCCAGAATCACAAAGCGTGCTCACCGGATAAGATCAAGAACGAGATGCTCAAGTACGGAGGTACGCGGATTGTGAGCTTTCTGGTGCGCTTCTTCAACTGGTTGAAATCGTGCGAATACACCCCCAGCGACTGGGGCAAAGCGATTATCGTCAACATCCCAAAAGGAGGCGACCCAACCGATCCGGAAAATTGGAGAGACATCGCGATTCTGAGCTGTCTGGGTAAGATGTATCTGTCCCTTATGGCGGCGAGGCTTACGGCTTTCATCGATCAGCCGGGCAGGCTTCGCCCAGAGCAGGGTGGGTTCCGGCCAAAACGTAGTACGGGGGACCAGATTTTTGTCCTTAAGGAGCGTCTGCGCCTTAGACAACAAGCTGGCCTCCGCTCTTTCGTTTTGTTCGTGGATCTGAGAAAGGCATTCCCTACGGTTTGGCGGGCCGGGTTGTTTCAGAGGCTAACCCAGATGGGGGTACAGGGCAAGTTCTATCGCATTCTGCGGCGTTTTTACCGAAGAACGTCATCGCGAGTGCTAGTCGATGGCGAACTCACTGGTGAAGTGCTGGAAGAGATGGGAGTTCAGCAAGGGTCGCCGTTGTCACCGTCGCTGTTCAACGTCTTCATGGATGAGCTAACGGTCCGAATCGCGAAAGAGTTGGAGATCGAGGACCTCAACCGCATCGAAGACATACGGACCCTGCTTTACGCCGACGTTGCGGTAATTGCGCATAGTGTCACGGAGCTTCAACAGATTGTAAATGTCGTGGCGACATTCGTGGAGGACTATCGGCTTGAAATCAACCTGAAACCGGGCAAGACGGAAGTCATGCCGATATACGGGCACGCCAAGTCAAAAAAGTCGTCCCATGCGTGAGGTTCCGGGGCAAGGTTCTCAACGTCACCGACCACTACAAATACCTGGGAGTTCTGCTCACGGACACCCTCTCCGATAAACCGCAAGCGAAGCGGGCGGTGGAAATCACTGTAGCGGGAACGGCTGCCTGCTACCCCCTCTGGATTGCCCATGAAGTTCCAGCGCGTCTTCGGCTGGTGAATTGGCAGCAAATGGTTGGCGCAAAGTTGCTTTACGCATCGGCTTTTTGGGATCTGCCGGGCGCCAACAAGCTGAGTAAGCTGGAGGGCGCGTTGGTAGCGCCCCTGCGGGTCATCTTGGGTGTTGGTACGCGCACAAGTGGCTGCATCACCAGGGGTTTAGGCCGCACGCCGAGTTTTAGCATCCTTGCCAAGGCGGCCCGGCTTCGGTTCCTAGGGCGCATCGAGTTACTGGGCAACACAGCGCTAACACGCAGGCTTTACAACACGGGTCGGTGCAAATGGAAGGAAGATACGGAAAATTTGATCTTAGCAGATCACAGGCTGCGGGAGGGCTTGGATGCGCTCAAGCGGGTCGTGAACGAAGATGGCACGGTAGATGATAAGGACTGGCGGGCCGCTCTGGCGAACTGGAACGAGGTGGTAAAGCAATGGTCT
>WBZZ01002590.1:82500-85265 GCA_019918135.1 Paulinella micropora | reverse complement strand
TTCTTCTCTTCTTCTTCTTCTTCTTCTTCTTCTTCTTCTTCTTCTTCTTTCTTCTTCTTCTTCTTCTTCTTCTTCTTCTTCTTCTTTCTTCTTCTTCTTCTTCTTCTTCTTCTTCTTCTTCTTTCTTCTTCTTCTTCTTCTTCTTCTTCTTCTTTTTCTTCTTCTTCTTCTTCTTCTTTCTTCTTCTTCTTCTTCTTCTTCTTTCTTCTTCTTCTTCTTTTCTTCTTCTTCTTCTTCTTCTTCTTCTTCTTCTTCTTCTTCTTTCTTCTTCTTCTTCTTCTTCTTCTTCTTCTTCTTCTTCTTCTTCTTCTTCTTTTCTTCTTCTTCTTCTTCTTCTTCTTCTTCTTCTTCTTCTTCTTCTTTCTTCTTCTTCTTCTTCTTCTTCTTCTTCTTCTTCTTCTTCTTCTTCTTCTTCTTCTTTCTTCTTCTTCTTCTTCTTCTTCTTCTTCTTCTTCTTCTTCTTCTCTTCTTCTTCTTCTTCTTCTTCTTCTTCTTCTTCTTCTTCTTCTTCTTCTTCTTCTTCTTCTTCTTTCTTCTTCTTCTTCTTCTTCTTCTTTCTTCTTCTTCTTCTTCTTCTTCTTTCTTCTTCTTCTTCTTCTTCTTCTTCTTCTTCTTCTTCTTCTTCTTCTTCTTCTTCTTCTTCTTCTTCTTCTTCTTCTTCTTCTTTTCTTTTTTTCTTTTCTTTCTTCTTCTTCTTCTTCTTCTTCTTCTTCTTCTTTTCTTCTTCTTCTTTTTCTTCTTCTTCTTTCTTTTCTTTCTTCTTCTTTCTTCTTCTTCTTCTTCTTCTTCTTCTTCTTCTTCTTCTTCTTCTTTTCTTCTTCTTCTTCTTTCTTCTTCTTCTTCTTCTTCTTCTTCTTCTTCTTCTTCTTCTTCTTCTTCTTCTTCTTCTTCTTCTTCTTCTTCTTCTTCTTCTTCTTCTTCTTCTTTTCTTCTTCTTCTTCTTCTTCTTCTTCTTCTTCTTCTTCTTCTTCTTCTTTCTTCTTCTTCTTTCTTCTTCTTCTTCTTCTTCTTCTTCTTCTTCTTCTTCTTCTTCTTCTTCTTCTTCTTCTTTTCTTCTTCTTCTTCTTCTTCTTCTTCCTCTACAACTACTTTTACTACTACTACTACAACTACTTTTACTACTACTACTACTACTACTACTACTACTACTACTACTTCTTCTTCTTCTTCTTCTTCTTCCTCTTCTCCTCCTCCTCGTTCTCCTCCTCCTGTTCCTACTCCATGCCTTCTCTTCCTCTTTTTCTTATCCTGCCTCCTTCTCGGCGGCGTCCTTTCTTCCTTCTCGGCGGCGTCCTTTCTTCCTTCTCGGCTGCTTCCTTCTCTTCTTATCCCCCCCCCCCCCCCCCCCCCCCCCTCTACCCTCTCCCTCGGCTGCTTCCTTCCTTCCTTCCTTCCTTCTTCCTTTCCTTTACTTTTCCTTTCCTTTCCTTTCCTTTCCTTTCCTTTTCTTTTCTTCTGTCCTTTCATTCTTTCCTTTCTTTCCTTTCTTTTCTTTTCTTTTCCTTTTTCCTTTCCTTTTTCCTCTCCTTTCCTTTCCTTTCCTTTTTTCCTTTCCTTTCCTTACCTTTTCATTTCCGTTTCCTTTCCTTTTCCTTTATCTGTTCCTTTCCTTTTTCCTTTCCTTTTTCTTTTCCTTTTTCCTTTCCTTTTTCCTTTTCCCTTTCCTTTCCTTTCCTTTCCTTTTCCTTTCCTTTTTCCTTTCCTTTCCTTTCTTTCCTTTCCTTTCCTTTCTTTTCCGTTTTCCTTTCCTTTCTTTTGCGTTTTTTCTTTCCTTTCCTCCTTTCCTTTCCTTTCCTTTCCTTTCCGTTTTCTTTCCGTTTCCTTTCCTTTTTCCTTTCCGTTTCCTTTCCTTTTTCCTTTCCTTTCCCTTTTCCTTTCCTTTTTCCTTTCCTTCCCTTTTCCTTTCTTTTTTCCTTTCCTTTCCTTTCTTTTCCTTTCCGTTTTCCTTTCCTTTTTCCTTTCCGTTTTACTTTCCGTTTTCCTTTCCTTTCCTTTCTTTTCCCTTCCCTCCCTTTCCTTTCCTTTCCTTTCCTTTCCTGTGTTTCCTTTCCGTTTTCCTTTCCTTTCCGTTTTCGTTTCCTTTCTCCTTTCCTTTCCTTTCTTTTCCTTCGCTTTCCTTTCTTTTCCTTTCTTTCCCTTTCCTTTTCCTTTCCTTACATTTTCCTTTCCTTTCCTTTCTTTTCTTTTCCTTCCTCTTTTCCTTTCTTTCCCTTCCTTCCTTTCCTTTCCTTTTCCTTTCCTTTCCTTTCCTTCCTTTCCTTTTGCTTTCCTTTTTTCTTTTCCTTCTTTTCCTTTCCTTTCCGTTTTCCTTTCCGTTTTCCTTTCCTTTCCGTTTTCCTTTCCGTTCCGTTTTCCTTTCCTTTCCGTTTCCCTTTCCCTTTTCCTTTCCTTCTTTCCTTCCTTCTTCCTTTCCTTCCTTTCCTTTTTCCTTTCCTTTCCTTTCCTTTTTTCCTTTTTTCCTTTCCTTTCCTTCCTTCCCTTTCCCTTTTCCTTCCTTTCTGTCCTTTCTTTGTTTCCTTTCTTCTTTCTTTCTTCTTTCTTTCTTTCTTTCTTTCTTTCTTTCTTTCTTTCTTGTTGAAAAAAAGAAGAAACAAAGAAAGACAGACAAGAACGAAAGGAAAGACAAGAAAGAAAAGAACATCAAGAAGGAAAAGAAAGACAAATAAAAGAAAAGAACGAAAGGAAAGAAAAGAAAGAAAAGAACGAAAGGAAAGACAAGAAAGAAAAGACAAGAAAGAAAAGAAAGAAAGAAAGGAACAGAGAGA
>WBZZ01002590.1:45000-47500 GCA_019918135.1 Paulinella micropora | reverse complement strand
CTTTTGGATTGCTGCACGTTGTTCGTTTTCGCTGAGGTCATGGTAGACCATCCATCCGAGGTCTTTGAAAGGCTTGTCAGCGATGAAGTCAATCGGTTTGCCAGTAATAGTAAGGGCGGGGTCGAAGGGTGGGAACGAGATCGGCAATAATCGTTTGAGACCCTTATAGTCGTCGGCTTTAGTCCAGTATTTGAAAGCAAGGCTTTTGCATTTGGGCGGTTTCGCGGCCATTGTTCTGGACCATGACAGAAATTTGTCAATCATGTTGATGGACGATTGACAGTGTTTCGGGGATCGGCAGTGTAGTTTGAGGTCGTCAGCATAAGCAGCTTCGTGCACGATGACTTCATCTGTTGAGGTCTTATGCTTGAAATGATAACCGTTGTTTTTGGTCAAGGATGATAGGAGGTCAAGGAGTAGGTTGAAAACTATGTTGAAAAGGAGAGGAGAAATGCAGCATCCTTGAAAAACGCCAACAGCAAAAACAAAGGGTTCTGATGACCAATCTTTCCCTTCGATTGTGGCTACTAAGAGTTCGTAGTATAAAAAGATTATGCGAGCAAACATAGGGGGCACGTGGTACCACCAGAGAGCGAACTGGATCAAGTTGTGGTTTACGCTTCCAAAAGCGTTTTGTAGGTCAATCCATGCTATGACCAGTTGGCGATAGTGATCTTTTGCATTTCTGATGGTAGCTTTTGTAGTAGAAATGTGCTCGGGCATCCTGCAACGTTACGGAGGAAACCTTTTTGTTTTGCTCTGTCAAAGTACTTGTTATCTAGCAAAAAACTCTCTAGGCGTTTTGACCACAAAGAGAAAAATACCTTACCCGAGCAGCTTGTCAGAGCAATCGGACGATAGTTTGAGGCCTGAAGTGGATCGCCGTCCTTATGAAGGAGGGAGATAGCAGCTTGGGCCCAGCTATTAGCTACATCCGTTGTCCAACACTTGACAATGAGTTTGTGTAAGAAAAGTAAAGCGGTGGGAAGTCTCTTGTAAACAAGGTAGCTAATACCATCTCTGCCAGGGGCTGCACCATTACGCTTGGCAAACACAGATCTTTTGGTTTCCAAGAAGGACGGTGGCTTGAGGTCAAAGGGGACAGTTGGTAGAGGCGGGCGATTCATTTCAGGTAAGGGCACGTAGGTTTGTTCACGATTAGCGTCTTTGTATAGGTTGGGAAAGTAGGAGTCACAGTTTTTTTTGGATAGGGAGGAAGTGGTTTGGGTTGAGGGGGGATGAAACAGATTTTTGGCAAACTTATGAGGGTCAGTTCGGAAGCGTGTATTTGCTTGTCGTTGAGCGGAGCTTAAAGTTGCTTCCTTGAGACGACGGCGGAGGCGGTTTCCGGTCTTCAATAATACTCGCCAAGTTTTTTGCAGGCTTTTTGCAACAGCAGCTGGAATTGAACCTGCCCTTTTGAGATCTCGCAGATGTCTCTTTTGGATCAGTTTTTGTTGTCGGTTCTGCGTGAGTTCTGTTTGGAGCCGGATTACGTGGCGGTTTTTTCGCTCATGAGTTTGTTCTTGTGTTTTTGTTACCCGTTGTGATATGAAGTCGTAGAGATATCTTTCAAATTTCGCTACTGCTTCGTCACATGACAGGCATTTGATGAGAGAGGAGGGGAGGATGAGAGGGAGTGCGGATTGGAGTTCTTCTTCAATGCCTTTCCATTCGCTTGGTGTTGATGGCAATACCAGGCGTTTTCTTCTTTCGGTTGGTTCTTTCGGGGCACTTCTTGTCCGATGGACGAAATGGGAGTATGTCTCGGCGTCAACACAGTGGGTGGAATCCAGGTTGATAATGCCGGGTTGCGACTTGTAGTCCGGATGGACGTGCGCTTTTGGGCTCTTCTTTTCGAGGAGGCCCGAAAGGTCTTCGTAAGGGTGAACATGAGCCAAAATCTTCTCCAGGGGGTTCAGGCGGTGCAGAGCACGCACTGGGAGGGTGACGGCGGCCACTCCGGAGGGAATAGCGGTGCGTCGGTAGGTTTTCGCATGAGTTTTTGTAACTTACGGCTTAACTTAGGGGAAGCAAGCCTCTTCGTTTAAGCCAGGCTTGTCAGCCCAAGAAGAAAAAAGATAGATAGATAGATAGATAGATAGATAGTTAGATAGATAGATAGATAGATGGATAGATAGACAGACAGATGAGATATCGACTAATGTCAGAAAAAAGGAGCTTCTGATTTCGTCAACCAAGGAAGTCTGTAAAGTATTGACCCGATGCCCAGCTAAGCCGTGATGTTTGCACGGAAGGGATTGATACAGGCGATACCAAAGCTCCCTAGTACCAGGCGGGGCCAGGGCTCGTTCCATAAGCGCCCCTTGCAGAACGAGCTCCCACCTCCATTACAGAGGGCCCAGTAAGCAGATGGAGTTTCGAGACTGTTCGACAGTCTAGTATAAACCGACAGAGCACTGTGGGTTTTATTCCGGGCTCAACAAGCGAGAAAGGGCACCCTGAGGGAACAGGATTGTGCTTCCCGTCGCTATTTCGG
>WBZZ01002590.1:37500-42500 GCA_019918135.1 Paulinella micropora | reverse complement strand
TTCTCTCAGGGTGCCCTTTCTCGCTTGTTGAGCCCGGAATAAAACCCACAGTGCTCTGTCGGTTTATACTAGACTGAACAGTCTCGAAACTCCATCTGCTTACTGGGCCCTCTGTAATGGAGGTGGGAGCTCGTTCTGCAAGGGGCGCTTATGGAACGAGCCCTGGCCCCGCCTGGTACTAGGGAGCTTTGGTATCGCCTGTATCAGTCCCTTCCGTGCAAAAATCTCGGCTTAGCTGGGCATCGGGTTAATACTTTACCCACAGACTTCCTTGGTTGACGAAATCAGAAGCTCCTTTTTTCTGACATTAGTCGATATCTCATCTATCTACTATCTATCTATATATCTGTGTGTGTGTGTGTGCGTTTGTGTGTATGTCAATCGCGCGCGCGCGTGTGTGTACTAGAAGTTGCACACACACACACACACACACACGCAGAATCATAGAGTCAAGTGCATTTCCCTCTCTGTTCTAGGTGGTCAGAGCAGCTACAGTGGTCAGAACAGCTGGGGCGGAGGAGGCAACAGCTATGGGGGTAACACCCACCCCTCCCTTTCTCTCTCTCTCTCTCTCTCTCCTCTTTCTCTCTTTCTCTCTCTTTCTCTCTCTCTCTCTCTCTCTCTCTTTTTTTTTTTTTTTTTTTTTTTTTTTCTTGTTGTTTGGTTGTTGGTTGTTTGTTTGTTGTTGTTGCTGCTGCTGCTGTTATGGTTGTTGTGTTGTCGTCGTTATCGTTGTCGTTGTTGTTGCCGCTGCTGCTGCTGCTTTTTGTATTCGGTTCGATCTTGTCTTTTCTAGTCTTATCTCTCTCTCTCTCTCTCTCTCTCTCTCTTATCTTTGTGACGCTTTTCGTCTGTATCTAAGTGAAGTTACCTAGCTCTGTATCCTACCTTCCTACCTTCCTATCCTCTATCTATTGTCTATCTATCATCTCTATCTATCATTTATCTATCTATCGTTTCTATCTATCTGTCTATCTATCTATCTATCTATCTATATCTATGATTTCCTTCCTACCTTCCTATCCTCTCGGCCAGCTTGTTCATCTATCAGTCCATCTATATCTATCTATCTATCTATCGCGTAGAACCGTCAGACTGCACAAATCCGGGGCCTAGTGCCCATTCCCAGCCCGCTACCCAGTCGCTGATTGGCGGCGGGGTGGAATGGATGCCTATGTCTTCGGATATGCAGAGCTGATAGACCAAACATATCTATCTATCTATCTATCTATCTATCTATCTATCCATCTATCTATCTATCTATCTATCTATATATCTATCTATCGATCTATCTATCTATCTCTCTATCTGTGTGTGCGTGTGTGTGTGTAGGTCAATCAAGCTATGGTGGTGGCGGCGGATACGGTAGATAGATAGATAGATATGTTTAATCTATGGGCGTGGCTTAGCTTGAAAAGCCATTGCCTCCTATACTACCCCCGGACAAGAACTTTCAGCACCGGCCAAGCTGCACACCAACCACTGTCTCGCTGTGGTTGGTGTCTGTGCCCAGTTCAAGCCGAAAGGTAGCCGAGCCCTTTTGAACTATACGGGACAACACTAGAACACTCCCCAGGAGCGTGTGCCCTAAGGAGATGATGTCACACGCAAGTCGAGGTTTCAGGAGTTCACGCTCGTTGTGAGTTACCTTCTACAACCCCGACTTCATCAACCCTTTGCATCACGCCCCGACTTCATCAGCCATGGTCAGGAGTTGGTTGCCTGTTTAGCCCTTGCGCTGCGCGCGATTAACGGCGGACACAAAATCGTCATTGTAGGAGATAGTTAGATCTGAACCCCAGGCTGAGTTGCCAGTGGCAGAGACCGTCTCCAGGGATAGATAGATAGATAGATAGATAGATAGATAGATAGATAGATAGATAGATAGATAGATAGATAGATAGATAGATAGATAGATATAGATAGATAGATATAGATAGATATAGATAGATAGATAGATAGATAGATAGATAGATAGATAGATAGATAGATAGATAGATAGATAGATAGATAGATAGGTAGATAGGTAGGTAGATAGATAGATAGATAGATAGATAGATAGATAGATAGATAGATAGATAGATAGATAGATAGATAGATAGATAGCTTCATGCATACATGATAGGTACATACAGACATAACCTTCATACATGCATATGTATGTAGGCGGTGGCGGATATGGCGGTGGCGGATATGGCGGAGGTAATCTTAGATCTCAGATCGGACAGAGAAGTCGCCTGTTGATGATTGTCAATCCTTGTCGTATCTTGCTTGTTATAGCTGGTAGTCGTAATTGAGTAGTGGTAGTAGTAGTAGTAGAAGTAGTAGTAGTGGTGGTGGTGGTGGTGGTAGTAGTAGTGGTAAGTAGTAGTAGTAGTAGTAGAAGTAGTATAAGAGCGCTTGACCTGTCTTGTTCGACCAAGCAAAAACTAGGTAAAGAGTCCAGCTTTCTTGCAAACTCGGTAGATATAGAGTTATGGAGAAAATGGGTGTGGAACTGAACAACAAAACCAAGCACCAGAGAAGTTTGTCGCTGTCTGACTTCCCCGCTTACTGCTTCGTCCACCGCTGCTGCCTCGTCCCTAGCTGCCGCCTCCTCAGCTCTCTCCATAGCTAGCTGCGGCTACTACTGCTCTGGATCCCGCCATACTGGTTGTTTCCTTCCTTCAAAGTCCAGAGCAACACCAGTCAGGGCCTTAGCAGAGAGGGCGCAGTAGCTAAGGAGGCAGCTTTGGAGGATCGCTGCGCTCTCCATCTGCTTCGGCCCTTTTCCTTACTGGTGTTGCTCTTTTAACTTTGGATGTTAGGTCAAAACCAGTATGGCGGGACCTACAGCGGCAGCAAAGGCTGTGGAGGGGGCGGCTACGGAGGCGGAAGCTGGGGGGGCGGAAGCTACGGAGGGGGAAGTTATGGCGGAGGAGGATATGGCGGGGGAGGCAGTTATGGCGGAGGATATGGCGGGGGAGGCAGTTACTCGGGAAGCTACGGCGGAGGAGGCAGTTATGGCGGAGGCGGTTACGGAGGCAGCAGCTACTCAGGCAGCTATGGGGGAAGCTGGGGTGGGGGCAGCGGCGGCTATGGCGGGAGCAGCTATTACGGAGGGATTGGGAGCTATGGTGTCAGTTTTGGCGGCAATTTCTATGGGGGAACCTATGGTAGAGAGGAACAGATAGATAGATAGATAGATAGATAGATAGATAGATAGATAGATAGATAGATAGATAGATAGACAGATAGACAGACAGACAGACAGACAGATAGATAGATAGATAGATAGATAGATAGATAGATAGATAGATAGATAGATAGATAGATAGATAGATAGATAGATAGATAGATAGATAGATGGATAGATATAGATAGATAGATAGATAGATAGATAGATAGATAGATAGATAGATAGATAGATAGATAGATAGATAGATAGATATCTAGGCGGGAACCTGAGGCCGGGTACAAACTGGACGAGAGAGAGGGAGAAAAGAGAGATAGACGGCAGACGTAAAGTTTGCATGAGAGAGAGAGAGAGAGAGGAGACACAGCAAGCGGGAAGAGAGAAACATGTGATCAGTGGCTTTATTTTGTAGTTTTCATCACTAGAAGGAAGAGACAGAGAAAAAAAAAAAAAAAAAACCCAAAACCAAAACCAAAACCAAAAACCAAAAACCAAAAACCCGAGCGGAGTATGATGGTAACTTGACTGTGGCTGCATTCACGTGGCATCTGTTCTGGACCAGGTGGGAACTCCTGGCAGAACTCCAACTCGGGCGGCTACGGTGGGCAAAACAACAACTATGACTCCAAGGGCAGTTCTTCGTACGGACAGCAGAACAATTACGACTCGAAAGGCAGTTCTTCGTACGGACAGCAGGACTCGAAAGGCAGTTCTTCGTACGGACAGCAGGACTCGAAAGGCAGTTCTTCGTACGGAAGCAATGGTAGCTCTGGTTGAGACATGCCTGCGAACATACATACATACGTACATACATACATACCTACATACATACATACATACATACATACATAATGCAATGCATGCATTCATACATACATACATACATACATGCATGCATACATAGGTTATGGGCAGCAGAATAACAACTATGATAGCAACAAAGGTCAAAGCTAGCATTGTATGTATGTATGGATGTCTTTATGTATGCATGTTTGTATGTATGTATGTATGTATGTATGTATGTATGTATGTATGTATGTATGTATGTATGTATGTATGTATGTATGTATGTACGTACGTACGTATGTATGTATGTATGTATGTATGTATGTATGTAATGTATGTATGTATGTATATGTATGTATGTATATGTATGTATGTATGTATGTATGTGTAAAGGTCAAAGCTATGACAACAACAAAGGCGGTCAAAGCTATGACAACAACAAAGGCGGTCAAAGCTATGACAACAACAAACGCGGACAACAAACTTACGATAAAGGTAATTCTTTGTATACATGCATAAATACATAAATACATACATACATACATACATGCATATACATACATACAGACATACATACATGGACATACATACATACATGCATACATACATGGACAGACATACATACATACATACATGGACACACATACATACATACATGGACATACATACATACATACAGACATACATGCATGCATACTTACATACTGACATACATCATCCATACATACATACATACATACATACATACATACATACATACAAACATACCTACATACCTACATACATACAAACATACATGCATAACATACATATCATAACATATCATACATAAATACATACATACATATATGCATGCATGCATGCATACATACATACATACATTACATACATACATGCATGCATGCATGCATACACACACGTACATACATTACGCAGCTCTTGTCACCCAGTAGAAATAAAATCAAAAGCATACATACATACATATATGCATAATGCACACATACATACATACATACATACATACATTCGTATATACATA
>WBZZ01002590.1:20000-25000 GCA_019918135.1 Paulinella micropora | reverse complement strand
ACGCCGTCCGATCTGGCTCCACTCGGGGACACCCGTACCTCATGATGTGTATTGTTAGGAGCAGCTGAAAGTCCAAAAGGCATGAGAGTAGAGGCGTTGGCGATGCGATGGAGAGTGTGTGTAGTGCGTGAGGCAGGTTCTGGCGACGCTGGGGGTGCTGGCGGGCGCCGAAGGGCACGAAGCGACGCGGCAGCGTCCAGTGACACCGGCGGAAATGCGTGTAGTGTGTGTTGCAGATACCGCCGATGCTATTTGCATAGGCGGGCGCTTTCCTCGGCGTAAAGAGGCGCGGCGGTGATGGCCAGCGACATTGGCCGTCTACTACTCTCAATGGATTACAAATACGCGAAGCACGGAGCTACCACTGTGGCCCTTATGGGACAAGGTAGAATCGCCGAAGACCTGGACAATCCCCGTGGGAATGCCTCTTCGACGGGCTCTGGCCCGATGTCCCAGGATGGGAGGATGAGGGCTCGCGTATATGACGGAATTCCTGAACCACGTGGAGAGGCTATCTTAGCTGCGCCTCCTCCTTCCTCCCCAAACCTGGCACACGGGTCGGCGCTTCAACATAAGGCGAGCGGCGCTATATGGCAGATGGCACCGCCGCCTCGACGGTACCGGCGGGTAGATCGGTACGACAAGGACGGGCGTAATCTACAGGAGATCGCCTCCAAAATGAGCGGTCTTGGTCTGGTGGTCCCGGTAATGGAGTGGCAAGGCCAGCGAATGTCTCGTCACCTGGAGCTGGTCTACGAGGACGATGACAGCAGGCAGACGGCGTTGCAGCAACTCAAACATCTCAAATTCTTCGGCAGAGGGGTCAATGTGGCCCTTGGGCGCAGGTTCAGGGACAGGGAACGTGTCCGAAGGCTTATTCGCATCCATCTGCGTGGGGAAGCGGCGGTCCGGAAGGAGGAAGCTGCGACGGGATATCGCGTCTTGCCTCTGCATGAAGAATATGTCGATGATGTGCAGGTGGTGTCTTCGGAATTGGCTGCCGATGCACATAAGTGTGTGTCTGAGTGTGCTGATGTGCATGTGGTGCCCCTGCATTCGGCGGCCAGTGCAGTGGGGGACCAACCTGCGCAAGCACCTGCAGAGGGGGGCAGCACGAGGGCGGAAGCCAAGCGCGGCCGTCGGGTCCGGAAACGAGCCAAGAAGCACCGCTCCAAGCAGTTCGATACCGGCTTCAAGCTACTCGTCGCGAGTCACAACTGGCAGGGTAAAACGGGATACGACAACGTAGGCACGGCGGAATGGGCATCATTCTACAAGCACGAGGGCTGGCTAGTCATCGGGGCTCAGGAGCACCGCACGGGCAAGAAGCAACTTTCCAAATGCAGCCTGGATGGATTCCGGATTTTTGGAAAACCTGCGGAGGTCAGCGAGAAAAATCGCTGCAAGGGTGGGGTTCTATTCGCGGTGGCTAACTTCCTTGGTCCGTATTGCAACCTGGTGTCAGCCCCCGTCGACCACCGGCAGCAAGTGTGGCTGCGTATCGCCTCGGGTGTTACCGGCGCTCAGGATATCTATGTGGGCAACGGCTACTTTCCCCAGGAAACGCAGGAAGAAGAGTCGTCAGAGGCGTATGCGGCCTGGCAGGCAGCTATAGCTTTTTTTGGAGCCAAAGGTCTTGTGGTCACGGTGGCGGATGCCAACGCGAAGCTCGGGCCGGCATGCAGCCGAAAAGAGGAGGGCATCGTCGGTCAGCACGGGGAGGTCGATGATAAGGGAGCACCGGTACGTTCGGAGAACGGCAAGAGACTCGCGGCTGTCCTCGTCGCTACGGGCCTGCGAAATCTGAGCGGCTTCTCGTGCCCAGTGGAAGGGTCCTACTGGTGGTCCCGGCGTGAGCAGCGCGGCATGGGCACAGGCAAGCACCTCCTCGATTACATCTGCGCGTCGCCTGGCTTGGCATCTGGAGCAAAGTTCGGAGTATGCGAAGATGATCTTGACACGGACCACAAGGCAGTATGGGCCGAACTGACGTGGAGCGGCCAGCGCCGACCAAAGCGGGCTGCGAAACCTTGCAGGTCCTTTCGTGTTGATAAGCTTATTGGTGCTGGTGTCTCGGGTAATGATCACGCTGCGAAGCAAGCGCTGGATTATCTACGCGACAAGTTCGATGACGTATTCCAGCATTGCCTACAGAAGCTCGGAGTGCATCAGCTGCCTGAGCTTGACCTATCCGGTGGTGCCGACAGCCAACGGGTGGTAGATGACGTCACCGAGCGAGTGGCGCAGTCCTTCCGAATGGCGGCGCACCGGGTCCTTGGCTCCAGATGTATACGACCCCGTTTCACCAACAATTGGTTCGACGGGGAGCTAAAGGAGCTCATTCAACAGCGCCGGGAGGCCTACGCAGCATACAGGAGGGATGAATCGAATGCGGAAGCCCGTCTGAATTGGCTACGGCTCCGCAAGCAAATTCGGAAGGCAACTCGGGCCAAGAAGTCCGCCTCCTTCAAGCAAGTGCAGGAAGAAGCGGTCAAATGTCAACGCGAGCAATCCTCAAAGCGCTTTTGGCTACTCGCGAAGCGGCTTGGCGGGGTACGCAGAACGAAGGTCTCCGCGCCGGTGCAAAGGGAGGATGGCTCACTGGCGTGTACGCTGCCGGAAAAGGTCGCTCGGTGGGAGGAATTTCGGAAAAATTCGGTGAAGCCACGGGAAAATCCGGCAAGTGCGGCTGTTGTGGTGGAGTGCTGTGCAGAAGCAGGCTCGCTGGAGTGGGAGGAAGCCGAAGCTAAGCGGCAGTTCCACTGGAACGATCGCTTCAGAGATGAGGTGGCCCGGGCTATGAAGGAGCACGAAGTAGGTGAAGACACTTGCGAAGAGCTGGACAAGCCGTTCACGCAAGAGGAGGTCCTTGCAAGGCAACGTGCCCTGAATAACCACAAAGCTTGTGGCGAGGACAAATGGAAGAACGAGATGCTCAAGTATGGCGGCGCCTACATCAATGGCTACTTAACGCAGTACTTCAACTGGATTCGAGAAGCCGAGAGGACTCCAAAAGCTTGGGGCAAGGGAATCATCGTCAATATCCCCAAGGGTGGGGATCCTACGGATCCTGACAACTGGAGGGATATCTCGATTATTAGTTGCCTTGGTAAGCTGTATCTGTCCTTATTAGCTACTCGTCTAACGCTCTTCGTGGATGGCCCGGATAAGCTACGTCCAGAGCAGGGAGGCTTCCGCCCGGGGCGTCGCACTACGGATCAGGTCTTTACCCTTTGGCAGAGGTTGAAGGGGCGTCAGCAGCAGAAGCGGGAGTCGTATGTCCTGTTCGTCGATCTACGCAAGGCTTTCCCGTCTGTTTGGAGAGATGGCCTATTTGAGAGGCTCTGGAAGCTGGGTGTAAGGGGCAAGTTCTGGCGCACGCTACGCAGGTGCTACGAGCAGACTTCGTCGCAAGTGCTAGTTGATGGAGCACTCACCCCCGAAGTACTGGAGGGTGTAGGGGTCCAACAAGGGTCCCCTCTCTCTCCCACACTCTTCAACGTCTTTATGGATGAGCTGTGTGATCGGCTGGCGAGTGCCCTCAAGATCACGGATGTGAAGCGGCTGAACGACATCAAGGCACTTCTATACGCGGACGACGTGGCCCTCATCGCTCACAGTCGCACCGAGCTCCAGAAGATGGTCAATGTTGTGGCCAAGTTCGCGGAAGATTACCGGCTGGAAGTCAACTTGAAGCCCGGCAAGACGGAAATCATGCCCATTTACACGTCGAGCAAGGCGAAACGACCAAGTATCAGGGAGCGAGGTGAGCCCGTGGTGTGGTTTCGCGGCCAGAAGCTTTGTGTCACCAGTCAGTACAAGTACCTGGGAGTGGTTATCACCGACGACCTGAAGTGGAAGGAGCAGGCCCTGCGGGCTACGCGTGTCACTGAAGTCGCCACCGCAGGTTGGTACTCTTTGTGGTGTGCAGGTGAGATACAAGCTAGGTATCGTCTCATGTGCTGGAATCAACTTGTGGGGGCCAAGCTGAAGTACGCCTTCGATGTCTGGCGTGCCCCCGTATCGCAGCTCACCAAGCTGGAGGCAGCAATGCTGCGCCCCATGAGGATGATTCTCGGCATCAGCCCTAAGACAAGCAAGTGGATTACACTCTTTCTGGCGCGCTCTTTGAGTGCGGAGCGTTTGCGGCGGGCGGCGCAACTGAAGTTCTATGGACGGCTGCGTGTTCTACCGGAGAAGCGATTTCCTGTCATCGCATCTCAAGTCAAATCCGACTGGACTGCGGAGGCCGAAGGCGCTATCAGGGACTCAATGGATCTACAACAAGGGCTTCACGAGCTCCTAAATAGCTCAGAGAAGGACCTCGAGGGTTGGAGTTCGACTGTGGACAAGTGGGCCCTTCAGCAGGACGTCAAGATGGTGCAGCAACTGATGTGGGACAAGCGAGAGGCAGGCAGCGATGTTACTGATGGCCTGCGAGTCATCCTAAGACAAGTCTTTGGAACTAAGGAGTTCCCAAGATGGGTAGCCCTTGATGATGCGCATTATAATCTGCTTCGGAGAAGGTTGCTCAGCTGCAACAACCGCCTTCGGTTGTACCGCAGCAAGTTGGTCAGTGGCATGTCCCCTCGCTGCTTCTGTTGTCATGATGATGTCAATGAGTCCCTTGCGCACTTCTTATGGGATTGCCCCATGCATGAGGCGAGACGTAAGCAGCTGTTGCTGAGTATGCAGAGGCTCGGTGGCATGGCTGTGGGGGGTGCTGAGGGGGATGGAGGGAGTGAGGAGGGTGGTGAGGTCGTAGGCGGTGAGGTTGTGGTGGAGGATGTGTTGCTTGGGTGGGAGCGGGAGGGCTCTGTGCGGCAGGGTTGGGATGATATGTCGCCTGTGGATCAATCACGATTGTTTTGTAAGCTTTTTCGGGGGAAGTCGCGCTTCCGAAGTAACTTTAGGCTTGCTGCGTTGTTAGGGGTTACAGCGTTGCGTCCCCCTCCAAAGTTGGATGTGTTGTTTGGATCATATGCGTCTGAGTGTTGGTC
>WBZZ01002590.1:0-10000 GCA_019918135.1 Paulinella micropora | reverse complement strand
TATATATATATATATATATATATATATATATATATATATATATATATATATGCATACATACATACATGCACGCAATATTACATACATACATTCATACATGCGTTCACATAGATAGACACACACACATACCCTTTTGCTTTCAGTCCGTAAGTGCCCATTGGAGAGAAAATATTGAGTTACAGTAACATAAACAACACCCATGGCTCTTAGCAAGCTCAGCCTAGATTCATAAAAAATTATTAACATACAGTAATATATAAAGTAAAGTACGAGTGGCAAGTATTCTATTAAAACAGTGCTTGCGTAAAAAAAGTCAGTCGATACTTTTCCTTTGCGTACGCCTGTTTCAGAGATTCTGAAACTGTTTCTAGGGTATTAATAATTTATTAATACAATAATGAGAATAAGAGATGAGATAGAGGGTTTAAAAAAAAAAAAAAAAAAAAAAAAAAAAAAAAAAAAAAAAAAAAAAAAAAAAGCTGTGTGACTCGGTTTTGACAGCGGGTAATTATTAATACCTGTATTAATATCTAACCGAGTTGTGACGTGGATCATCACACTGCAACAACCAGTCAAGTTAACTTAACTGACTTGGAATGAAAAACAGTGTGAAGTTCCAGAATCACTATCGCTTAACTTGGGGATTCAGATTCTCATTAATGTTACAATCCCCGAAGATAGCTCAATAAAAGTCGGTAATACAACCAGACACAAATCCCCAAAAGAGAATGATGTCTCGTTATATTAGCTCAGTGAAGCCGAAAAGAAAACGGCAACAGACCAAGGTTAAAATGGCATTAGGTCAAATCCGGCCAAACGATATTGAAAATAATGGGAAAAAACTAGGTGCACCTGACACCAGAAAAAGGATACTTTTTACCTGCTATCCGGGGGGTGATGCCTACAGTACCCCTTCCCGTTTTTTTTGACGGAAATATGCAATATTTTCGTCATATAACTGCTGATTTCTTTTCTGCACAAACGCTACGGGGTGTCGCAACTAAGTGCATTAACCCACGGATAGACGGTGCAGTGGATATATAAAACGCATACGCCAGACACGAGTCAACTATAAGTCTCCAGCCTCGTTTTTGTAAATAAAAACTCCTCCTTTCACACTTGTTGTCCCCCCCGTAACTTAATTCTGAGGCAGTATGTCAAGAACAAATAGTATTACTATTGCAATAAAAGCAGCGTTGTAATTTTTCTCCTTCTCCAAAAACACTTCCGATCAGTAAATACATTGTCTTTTAATAACATACCCTTGTATTCAATCGGTTACCTTAATATAGTACTAGGGGGCCAGACCTAATAACTATATCCAAAGCCGGGGTGAGTGAGCCCGACCATGCGATATGCCGACACAAGTAGAGACAGACCGTGCTGGTATGACGATATTAAGTATATCCAAAGAAAAAAATTTAATATGTCTACTATGAGAACATTTTTTGAGAACATCACCCTGGATACTTGAAGCAGGGTCGTACCAGGAACACCATCGCTAAACTCACAAGCGATCCCCTTATACGGTGTCGTATCCATTTGCCGATTGACCCTCGCACTCATATGTTGCGATAAAAATGCCAAGTAACAACGATGGTATAAAAACATTTTAATAAGACATGATCTGACATGGGCACTATGAGATTAATCCACATGCAGCTTTCAATGTCCGACGCGTGATAAAAAAAAAAAATGTCACTTACTGCCTTCGTCGCCTTGCGCGAACCCCTTTGCCAGGTGGCGGGCCGCCAACAAAAGTCAAGTCAAACTTCGACTCCTCCAGAATGTCCCATATTTTGTTAGGGATGGCGCCCAAAGATAAGTCAAAAGGAATATCAAGCACTCCTCTAGGCAGTGACTGAATAGTCCACGCAGTGTGGTCTTTGTCTCGAAGGGTAATAGTATCATCCCATGTCTCGAGATTTTTCGCGTCTTTGTACACCGGTAAATATTGTCTAGCTTTTGGATCCTCAACAGGGTCCATGCTTCTCCAAAAATGGAGTACCGGTTGTATCGTTTTTGCTGCTAAGGATCTCTTCGATGTCCGTGCTGCCCGTGTAGTCTGCGGGACCGCCACAGCTCGCATGAGATAAAGATCTGAGAGAGTGTCATCGGCAACATGAGATTCTGCCGGTCTCAACTAAAAAGCGTCTCGGACCCACTTGATGGCCGCAATCGCCTTCCTTCCATCGCACATGTCGAATGTCCACATTACCCGCGTTCGGGTTAGTGTCCTTCTCCCCTCCTCCTCCATGGACATCTGTCGCTCGCGTCGACCTTGCCACCTTCCTCGGTTGGTCGAAGATGAGATCGTTTTGCGCTCTCCTCCTCTGCGCCTCCGTGAACTTCTCCTTCGTACCGCCGCGGACTATGGGGGCTTTAGACTGAGTCCCCGCCGCGCTTTTGCGGTTTGAGTCTTCCTTACTCTCCTTCTCGGTCTCCTCCTTCTCCGTGACCGGTGCCCGATAGGCATTCTCCTCCTCTAAGGTATCCTCCTTCTGTATAGGCGGTACCTCTTGGAAGTCCTCCTTCATCCGTTTCAACGCCTCCTCAACGGATTCATCCTCAAGTAAGAAGGGGTCATATTTGATCAGCCTTCGAACATTCACAATCTGCATCTTCCCTCTACCCCTGATCTTATAATTCAGAGGTCCCATCTGTTCCATGATCTGGTATGGTCCTTTCCAGTGGGTAAACAGCTTAGAGCTAACCCCCTTAGGGACTTGAGGATGGTACAAGAGTACAATATCCCCAACCTGGAAACGAACTTGATCTAAGTGCGCTTGTCGCACTCCTTGTGCGTCAGTCTTTCTGCGCTCCGCCTCCCTGTGCGCCGCAACTATTTGTTCCGCCTCCATCTTCGCTCTTAGTCTCATCCCGAACAACTCATCCTCATCTGCCCAAGTGTCTTTTGGATGCAGAAGTGAGGTTGGGATATTAGGCTCTCGGTCGTAAACCAATTGATATGGCGAGACTGAGCTCCTGGCTCCTCCTAATGCCGATGAGGGTAGACAGTTCATTGCAAAGGCAAATGAAGGTGCTGCCTCCACCCAGGCTCTCTGATTCTCCTTCTTCATACAGTACATCTTAAGCGAGGCTTTGAGAGGTCTATGTACCCGCTCGATCTTGCCATTCGCTCTCGGGTTATAGGCAGTAACATATTGCCATTTCATCCCGTAGTACTTAGATAGTCTGTCGATGACTTCATTATTAAAGTCAGAACCTCGATCAGAACATATCTTTCTAGGCACTCCGATCTGCGAGACGATCCTATCGATCAGAGCCTCCGCAGTTGTCTTGCCTGTAGCGTCCTTAACAGGAACAACCCAGACATAATTGGTGGCTCGATCTATTGCGGTAAGAAGGTATCTGTACCCTTCTGCCGATTCGGGGAAAGGTCCCACATGATCGATGTGTAAAAATTCAAACATCCCGGCGTGTAACGGGAATGTACCGATCAGGCCAAAGTTCGCCTTCAGCGGTGTCTTTGTGGTTTTGCATGGGATGCATGCGTCCACTTCCCTGTCTATATCCTCCTTCATCCCTTTCCACCAAAATCGCCTCGCTATGAACCAATGAGTTCTTTGTCGACCCGGATGTGCCAGTAAGGGGCAGTTATGGGCTGCGACATATATAAAGCGCCTCAACTTCTCTGGTACCCAGAGAGTCCGTTTGTCAGGCTGTGATGCAAATTTGCCATGCTGGCCCTTGTACCACAATAGCCCATCTCTCCACGCCATCTCCTTCATCTGATCTTTGATCTGTGGAGTCTTTTTAAGCTCATTAGGGTTCTTGTATAACGTTATGAGCTCCTTGAACTCCGGATCCGTCGCCTGTTGCTGCCTCCACGCGGTAGGCGAGGCGATATGAATAGTACCGTCCTCCAACCTTACTCCTACCCTTTCCGGGTCTTCATCAAGCTCGCTTCGATTTTCCTGTGGAGGTTCAGTACAGACCTCAGTCGTCTCCTCCTCTTCTTTTATATTCGCCTTCGCGTTCTCGTATGCCTCATAAGACCACTCAGCGTCTTCGAGAACATGCGCCTCACAGCATATGCCATGCTCCGGGCCTTGAGGACTATATCGTAGACCCGTGCGGTCATAACGAACGCCTCTTGCCATCTGCATCGCCTCTATGTGGCTCACCTCGTATACCTTGTCCGTGGACAGGTCCATCATCTCCACTGATGATACGAGAGCCGACACCTCCGACTGAAACTCTAGCCTGGAAAGGCTATCAGCGACTACGTTTCGCTTTCCCGGTAAGTAGACCATCGTGAAATTGAAACATGACAAGAAAGCTTGCCACCGCGCCAAACGGCCGGTTTGTTCATGATTCATCAACCAAAGAAGGTTGTGATGATCGGTCCTAACCGTGAATAGAGGTCCTCCCCACAAGTATTCTCTGAGCCTCTTGAGAGCCCATACTACTGCCAACGCCTCCCTCTGTCGCGTGCAGTAATTTCGCTCCGCCGCACACAGCTTTCTACTAATAAACATGATCGGGCGCAACTTTTTCTCCTCATCTTCCTGTTGCAGCACCGCGCCAATCGCAAACTTAGATGCATCCGTGTCGACTACGAACGGCTTCGTAAAGTCGGGCATCATAAGTACTAATCCGCCGTCCTTGGGATCTTTGTAAATGATATCTTTGAGCGTATTAAACGCCTGCAAAGCCTCCTCATCCCACTTCTCAAAGTCTCCAAAATCAATCATCTTCTCCAGCTTAGCCCGAGTTGCACCCCGATCGGGTATGAACTGGCTGTAGTACTGTGCCATCGCAAGAAAAGAGTGTAACTCCGTGCGATTCTTTGGCAACTGTCTACTCATGATCTCCTCCCTCTTTTCGCGCGATATCGAGACCCTATTATGAGAAATCTCGTAACCCCAAATACGTCACACTTGTCCTGGCAAGCTGACATTTCTTTAGGTTGCATTTCAGGCCAAATGCTCCGATGCGCCTGAAGACATCTGACAAGTGATCGATATGCTCTTCCATTGTGTTAGAGTATACGATGATGTCATCGATGTAACAAAATGCATATTCTCCCGCCTTCTGTCCTCTCCTTCTCATAAAACCATCCTCCGACTGGTCGTCATATTGACCGCTCAACATCTTCTGCATCGCCTTCTGAAAGAGCCCCGGGCCTGTTTGAGTCCCATTGGAAGCACCTTCCACTGGTATATTTCCATACCCACAACGAATGCAGTCAGCCATCTGGATTTCTCGTCCAATGGTATCTGCCAGAAGCCGTTCTTAAGGTCAATGACCGAATAGAATTTAGCATTCCGCAGCACCCTTCTGCCTTCTTCTAAGGTCGGCAGAGGATTTCTCTCTTCCTCTAGCACCTTATTCACACGGGCATAATTGATCGTCAAGCGCCATTCTCCTCCTGGCTTAGGGACGATTTTCGGTTGAGAGACAATTGGAGATGTAGATCTCTCAATAAAGTCCTCATCGAGCAACTGCCTCACATTCTCCTCCGCTATTTTTGCCTCATGTATGCTCAAATTTGCCCTCCGTGGTGCCGGAGATGGCTCCGCACCCGGTATCTTGTAAATGACAGCAGTGAAGTCATCCGACTTTACACCACCTGCCCGAGGAGGGTCGAAAATTTCTCTGTACGCCTCCATCTTAGCTTTGAGAAACGCCTTCTCTCTCTCCGAACCCACTCCTTCTTCTAAAATTTTCCGCGCCGCCGCTTGGAAATCTTCCTCCGACATCTTCTTATGCTCCTTGAGGGGCGCTAAGTCCTCCTCCAAACTCAAATCTTCCTCGGACAAATCGTCTAGTCCCGTTCTTTCATACGTGACTGTGTCCGGCTCATCATCATGACCGAGTCCGACAAGCGTATCAATAAGGTTCGCGTATTGTATCGGAGCCTTACGGGTGTAGAAACCATCAAAGCATATGAAAGCTTGAGGTATCAATTTCAACTTGTCCTGGGCTCTGAGCTTTTGCTTGTATGCACTGCTCTGCTCCCGAGACCCGAGTCGACAAGCCACCACTAACTGTTGCTTGCGAGAAGGAACAGGTATAGGATGATCAATAAGCCGGTCCCTTATCTCCTGTGCCCAGATCGCCTTCTCATTGTATGGCAGAATGACAGTATACGGCTTGTTACTCTCAAATAGAGTCCGTAGACACTTTTTCACTTCAGTTAATGAGCGCGGCCAGGTAGGCACATCGCCCCAAAAGTTCGTGATAAAAGTTTTAATGTCATCCGCTGGAGTATCGGGGATACGCCCCTTCCTCCTTGGCACAAACGCCTCTCTCTTCTCATCTGACACCTTCGCATGGTAACAGTAGCCATGAGTAATATGGACATCTGCCCCGCCACCTTCTGCGAATCTGGCCAACGACGGGCACTGTTTCGCAACACATATTATCTCCTCATTACGCGCTACGACTAAGTCATCAATAGACTTTCTGTCCCATGCGGGAATCGTAACCGTATACGCCTGCATCTCCGTCTCCCAATTGTCGGTCCAGGTCAGTTCCTCCGGCACTGTGACATAGGGGTGTACATAGGCTTCAGTTGCCTCATGTACGAAGGCCAACTTTTTCCTCTCCGTTGCTAGACTCAGCTCAAAAGCCTCGTATGAGTCAGTAGCAGTCATCGGATTAATATCCTCCTCTTCTCCATTCTTCACTCCATAAATCACCCGCCGTGCGGCGCAATCGATCACAGCCCCCATCGTAGCCAATTGGTCATACGACAGCAGGATTGAACCGTGGTAATCGGGGACAACATAGAGGTCCGCACGATATACTCGACCGGATTTCAATTTGAAAATTAATGTGACGATGCCCGTAATTTCCGTACGGCTGCCTACCCCTTTTAGGGTCCCCTTTGTTTTCCTAATGTTTTTGTCCACCCATGTCCGGTGACTATTCAAAAACTTCTGGCCGACAATATTAATATTCGCCATCGTATCATTACCAACTTTTAATGTGGTTTGTAAAGTTTCACAAAAGAGGTCAGTGTAGCATAGCGCGTCTGGTCTATGTAAACTAGCCGCTAGCACATGAATTTTTCGTTCTAGGGTTTTGAGTCTAAGCTCAAGTTCCTTGTCCTCTTCTCGTTCTCCCCCTTTTCCGCCAACTTAACTTCTTGAGTCTCCGGGGCTTCCGGTATCTCGAGTGTCTTTTGGACAGAGTCTGGTACACCGAGTGTACTCGTGTCTATAGCAGAGACTATTGAGTCCTTTGGCGGGGGTACGGTCCGCTGCTTCTTCGTAGGAGAAGACCTAGCCTTTGGTTTCGGCTTCCTCTCTTCCATCGCCTTCTTCGCCTTCCTATTCGCATCATTTATCATATTAGCTCTCGAAGGATGAACTAGCAAGTGCTTACCTTGAGGCTTGTGAGGCTGTGTGCCTTCACCTTCACGTCTAGGAGGAACGGAACCGTTCGTATCCTGTTCAGCAACAGTAGGCATAACTGTGACTGTCGGATTAAAAAGAACAGTTTTTATCTCCTTCTCTCTCTTCTTTTCCTCTCTCTTCTCCTCCCGTCAGTCTACGACGACAACACGCTCACCTGAGCCGGTGTCTTCGTCTTGACGTCCCCCCTCCGTAGCGGTATAAGCTTGCTGGGGGTAGTTGGAGCTGGAACTGGTGCTATAATTCCAGTATCCGTGTCCTCTGGGAGGGCGCGCTGGGGTCCGTCCTCCCCTTCCACGAAAGCCTCGTCCTCGTGGTGCCGCCCCTCTTGGTGTCCCTCGGGACCCTCGTGACGATCCTCTCGTCTCTCCTCCTCCTCTAGTCGGCGCCTTTGATCGGCCCGATGTCTCTCTCTTCTCCCTTCTCTTCATTCTGTCAAGGAAGTAAATGATGGCCTCCCGGAACTCCGCATCCGAGACCATATTCGCATTCCACCTCCCCTCCTCCAACTCCTTCTTGTACATGGCGTACATGGTCTTTTTCATGCCTTCGAGCTCTCTAAGGAAAAGATTTCGCTGCCTATCATCAAGAGAGTCGTGGCTGAAGAGGCAGTTGCCTACTCCTTTCTGTGCCTCATGCTTACACGCCATGTATGAAAAATAGCGGTAGCACGGCGTCGGCTCATCATCTCTCCCCCTCTTGAGACCTGCCGTTCGAGTTGCATGTGCTGCTTGAGCACCTCCAACCCCCTGTGTCGCGGCACTGGAGAATGACTCGGTGGCCGTGTCCAATTCGGAACACGCGTCGAGCACCTCCTTGAACAGGTCGCCCGGCGGAGTAGCCGCTACAGTCCTCTCGTATATATTCGTTTCTAAAAAAATCCGCCGTCTTCACCGCCGTGAAGTTCGGACAGGACTGTATGATCCTTGCGAGCTTGCTCGGGTGTCGTGTACACAAAGCACTCAGGAAGTACAAAATGATAGACTTCCGGCTATAAAAGAGCCCGTACTTGGCGCTGACCTCAGTGAGGATCGCTGCCAACCTCGTGCCAATGCCCAGCCCTTCGTTCACCTCTTGAAAAATCTCAAACCCAATCAAAGTACCAGTGCACAGGTGCTGATACCCATGAGTTTTAAAGTATTGCAAGAGGACGGCAACTGGCACCGTGCATTGCAGGTCTGAGGCTGCTCTCCTAGCCGCCACCTCTACCGCTCTCATTGCCTTGTATTCCCCAACATCAAACCCTTGTGTGATGATTGATGGGTCCAACAAGGTGTACAACGCCTCATACTCCTGTGTTTCGTCCGTTGGATGCTGCTTCATACAAGCATCAATTCTTCTGAGCTTGTCTCGAAGGTTCGCATCCGTGTCCTTCTGACTCGCTGTCTCTGCATACAGCGTCAGAGCAGTGGCATCGGACTTTGTATATTTTTGGAAGGCCTGTATGATAGCCTGTCTGTCCTTTTTGTCATTACTGTTGACAATAACAGTGGTAGGCGCTGAGCTAGTCGCAGGGGCCGAAGGGGCTGTGTGGGCTGACGGGGCGGAGCGGCCCGAGGGAGCCATATAAGATCCAGAGGAATATTTCGGTCCCTTTGTTCCCGCCGCCTTGGCTAATGCAATCTTTGCCTCCATCTCCTTCTTTTCTTTCTCAGCCGCTAGCTCTTTGATATACAGCTCTTGGGCATGATGAAAAAAAGACAGGATCTCAGCTGCCTTCCGAAGGAACAAGGCCTTCTCCGCCAACTCCTTCTCTCCCGCTTTATTGGTGGGGGGTGGTGCGGCCGTCCCCTCCAAGATCGTATGATCCTTCGTGAAGACCCACCTCTTCCATGCGCCATCCTTCACCAAGGCCGCATGCAGCTTCTTCATCCTCGTCACCCTCCAGCTTCGCCTTCTATTTCCCTCAGGGCCGGGTGAAGGTCCCTGCCAAACTGGGTGTGTTGGAGTTTACCCAGGTCCACTAACTTGGCATCCATAAGTTTCAGAGACACATCCATGCCATTGATCTGTCCTTTTGGATTCCTGAACTTAAACTCCTTTTCCACTCTCTTTATTGAATCAATGTCCTGACCAGGATCGAGCAACCTAGCCAGTGCTCTTGTGTTCCATGGCAGCACAGTCTTTCCAGTCTGGTACTCAAAGAGTATAGCACACTCAAACACTGTCCATGAGAGGTCGAGTAGCTCCAGTAAAGACATATTGTCCCCAAATGAGACATGTTGCACCTGTAACTGTGCACCGTCGTCTCTGAGGAATTCTGCGAGAGGCAGAGCTTGCCTTGGGAGAGGGTAACAGATGTCCTCCTTCTTCAAGGGTTGTCCCCATCGCATTTCTTGGGGAATGTATAGCCATTTATAGGCCTCATCCTTCCCTTTCTTCTCCTCAAACTCCTTCTTACTTAGTTTGCCATATTCGGCCACAAACCTCGCTTCCTCTCCTCCCTTCTGCTCCTCCTCGACTTCCTCTGCTCCTCCTGTGTCAAAGGAAGGCGCAGTAAAAAATTGATTCTCTGCTCCTCCTGTGTCAAAGGAAGGTGCCAGATCTCCTTCTGCATGAGGGTCAACGAACTCCTCTTCGTTTCCTGGGGTTCGCTCACTCTCCCCCCTCCTTCC
>WBZZ01002589.1:0-39254 GCA_019918135.1 Paulinella micropora | reverse complement strand
TAAAACGGAGGGGCAGGTCTAGGCATTCCTCCCAGCCCCAATGCGCTCCTGGCTTTTCGTCGTTGTTAAGCCGAGCGCAACAGTAGCGCCAGCCGCCGAGGCCGTCATCGCTCTCTTGGTAAAAACAACGCAGCACCGACCAGTAGAAGATGTCGCCTGTTTCCGGATGTGGGCCCCGAGGGCGTACAAGGAAAGAGCAACAGGTCGCCCACGCCCAATCCAGCTGGGCGTCCTTAGCTCTGGTTGCGGCTGAAGGCGACCAGGCTCTGGTCCCACGTCCAGTTGGCAAAGCGGGTGGCGTTCGCGGGGCCCACCGTCCAGCCAGCGTGTGCCAGTGTTTGCTCTGCAGGGCCCACAGGTCCAGCGGAGAACAGACGCGCGCTGGGCCTCCGCATCGCTCGCGGTAGCCTCGCAGCCTTCCAGGCACTCTCGCTGCAGAAGATCAGCACTTGTATGCTCTGGTTCGCGGCGGGGGCGGGTCCACTTTCGGCAATGCCTGGCCCGCCCCAATGGCACCGGCCAGGGATAAGTGGCGCCCGTACCCAGGTCAAGCGCGTCCAGCACCAACGGGACGGAGCCTACCCCTCCGAGCTCCGAGAGATCCGCTATAACCAGCGCCGTTAGCCACCACCCCACCACCCACGAACCCGCATAGAGGATTGGCGCCGCGGGGTTGGCACTTAGCCAGCAAAGAGGCGCGGAGCTTTGACGGAGCAGGCAGAAAGTGTGGGCAAAAGGAAGAAGAATAATAGCACGTCCTTTTGCGTCGAGGGAAGACGGAAGAGGAGCGCGAGGGCGAGGAGCTCCTAGACGCGGGAAAGGGGAAGGGGGGTTTGCTCTCTCTCTCTCTTGCCTCTCGCGGCGGTAGTACCACCCTCCTCCGCTCCCTGCCAGCAGCCCGCCTACACAAAGAACGACGACGACTGTGCCCGGCCATGCGTTCAGCGGACACCAGCTAGCCAGGGCGGGGCTCTCCGTAGCGTACTGGCTCGTAGTAAGCTTCGGCTGGTTTGGCTCAGCGAGCTGCCCCGAGGCCGTGCCGGGCCTGAACTACACGGAAGACACGCTCTGCTACCAGGTGCGTGCACCCCACGCCTATACCTTCTACTTACATCCCCTGCCTACCGATCTGCTACCAGGTGCGTGCACGCTACGCCTATGCCTTCTACTTACATTCCCTGGCCGACTCGCTGAGCATCCGTTCGCAGCAAGTGATGCACACCGCAGCCTGGGCTAACGACGGACTCTGGCGCACGCAGACCAGAGTGCTCACCCGAGACCAGCACGGCGAGTGTGGTTTGGCCACGACTGCAACTCGACAGACGACCTGCTGGGGACGTACAACGTGTCCTTCACTGCCACCACTGCTGTGCCCGCGGGCCTGGCCCGGATCACGACGTTCGTGACGCTGCCGTATGTCACAGCGGAGGCGTGCCCCCCGGCCAGCCGCGGCCGTCCCCACTGCCGCCCCAGGATTCTGCGCTGACCAGTCGCTCGCAAGTCACCGTCGGGGTCACGTCCGCGCCCGCCGACTGGCCGCAGCAGTGCGGCCCGGGCAAAACTACAGCCTGACGGTCCCCGAGCTCGCGCGTGCGGGCCTGCGGGCATCGCTGCCGTGGGGTCAGGACGTGACGTACGCGCTGCGCGGCGTCGAGCCAGGTGACTCGCAGTTTACGGCGGAGGTCTGGCACTGTCGCGGCGGCGGCGGAGGCTGCTCCCTGCTCGCCCGGAGTGCCAACGCTACGCAAGTTACGACCACTGCCGGACACTGTGCCTCGCGGCCGCGGACGACGAGGTCTTGCTGCTGCTGCACAATGCCCGGTGAGCCTGTATTCTGACCTGGCCGTGGCGGCCGTCTGGTCGGCCGGGCCGGCGCGCCAGTCTGTTCTGGCGGTCTGCGTGCCCCCGCCAGCCCCGCACCCAGCCCCAGCCCCGCGGCCAGCTACGGCCCGAGCGCGACCGCGCCCCGTGGTGGAGAGGAGGCGAGCTCGGCCCGACGCGCGGCCGGGGCGCTCTCGTGGCTCGCGCTGGCCGCCCAGGCGCCGCCTGGTGACTCGCCAGCCAGCCGGACAACGCCGGCGCCGCGCCCGGCGCGGGTAGCTGCGCAGGCCGTTAGCCGCGCCTGGCTCAGCCAAGACCTGCCGGGCGTCCGGAGGCAAGGAGGCTAGCGCGGGCAGGTAGGCGCCGGACACCGCAGTGCCCCCCCCTGGGGTGTCTGCTTCGGCCTAAGCAAGACCCGCCCTCTCACTTATCCCATTAAAGAAAAGGCAGGTTGTTGACAAGGTGAGGCAGTGTCCTTCCTTCGTACGCCCACACCAGGGCTAACAGTCTTTGGTGCTCATACAACCAGCGCCAGAGCCGCGCGGCCAGTAGCACCTCAAGCGGAGGAGGTCAGGCGGGAGGAGTCGGGCCGGAGGCAGCCCAGGGGCTGACTTGGCCGGCCGGTGGCAGCCCAGGCCCGACTTGGCCGGTCGGAGGGCAGCCCCAGGCCTGGCTTTTCCTGCCGGGTGGCAGCCCAGGGGCTGACTTGGCCGGCCGGGTGGCAGCCCAGGCCCGACTTGGCCGGTCGGAGGCCTGGCTTTTCCGGCCGGGTGGCAGCCCAGGCCCGACTTGGCCGGTCGGAAGGCAGCCCAGGCCTGGCTTTTCCGGCCGGGTGGCAGCTCAGGCCTGCTTTTCCTGCCAGGTGGCAGCCCAGGCCAGACTTGGCCGGTCGGAAGGCAGCCCCAGGCCTGGCTTTTCCGGCCGGGTGGCAGCTCAGGCCTGGCTTTTTGTGCCTGACTTTTCCGCCGGGTGGCAGACCAGGCCTGACTTTTCCGGCCGGGTGGCAGACCAGGCCTGGCTTTTCCGGTCGGGTGGCAGACCAGGCCTGGCTTTTCCTGCCAGGTGGCAGACCAGGCCTGACTTTTCCGGCCGGGTGGCAGACCAGGCCTGACTTTTCCTGCAGGGGTGGCTCCCCGCCATACGTTTTAGGCCGGAGAGCTCTGCTGCCTTTTTTTCCTCCCCCTCCCCTCTCCCTTCTCCTTCTCCTTCTCCCTCTCCCCTCTCCCCTCTCCTCCCTCCCCACGGCACAACATTGTGCAGCCCCCCCCGAGCTTGCTTATCGAATATGGCGGTCCGGTGGCTGGTGCCACCAGTAACTTCCTCACTAGCCGTGGAACACGAGGAATTTTCTCCATCCCTCACAGAAAGAAACCGTTACTCATAAGTCCCGCTAGCGAGAACCACACTTGTGGGTCGAGGCCGCTCGTCAGTGCCACCCGGGACGTATATGTGCGTGTATTGCTGGAACGGCAGGCCCCTGCTAGAACTCCATCGAAAAGGAAACCGGTATATACGGCTACAAGAAAGAAATATTGAATTAATATATTATTCCTTTCGATAGGCGGTGTTCGGCCCCAATGCCATTTTGTTCCACGTTGGTAGCGGTTGACCCTTAGTGAGACGCGCGCGGCGCGCGCCTCCACCCACAAGTGTGATTCTCGCTACTAGTGCATTTAGGGATGGCAGGATTTTTCCGCAACAGGCGGAGAAAAATTCCTGTTCTTGCGGTCGCAGAAAAAAGCTACCGGTGGCACCGCCCGCCCGTCACCATACTAGACAACCAAGCCTGGGGGGCTGCACAATGTTGTGGCGGGGCGGGGGAGGGAGAGGGAGAGGGGAGAAGGGAGAAGGGAGAAGGGAGAAGGAAAAAAAGGCAGGCTCTCCGGCCTAAAACGTATGGCGGGGAGCCACCCCGGCCGGAAAAGTCAGGCCTGGGCTGCCACCCGGCCGGAAAAGCCAGGCCTGGGCTGCCACCCGGTCGGAAAAGCCAGGCCTGTGCTGCCACCCGGTCGGAAAAGCCAGGCCTGGGCTGCCACCCGGCCGGAAAAGCCAGGCCTGTGCTGCCACCCGGCCGGAGCCAGGCTGCCACCGGGCCGGCCAGGCAAAGCCGCTCGTGCTGCTCGCACCCCAAAAAGAACCTTCCTTCCGTGGGTCGCCGATAACCAGTTAAAAGGTGCTCGCTCCCCACGCGATCAGGCTAAACCTCCTGCTCGCTAGCAGAGGCCTGCTAGCTAACACCTGGCCTCCGGTCGACCGACGGACGGCTGCCTGGCCTCCGGCGGCACGGGCGACCAACGGCACGCCGCCAGGCGTCCGGCGGCACGAGCGACCAACGGCACGCCGCCAGACGTCCGGCGCACGAGGGCCAACCTCCCCCGGGGGTGGCTAGCGGGCGGGGACGAGGACCGACTCCGTCGGGCCGCTGGCTCGGGCGCCCAGCGCCTGGCGGCACCTCCCCCCCCCCCCCCTGTGTGCCCCCCACCTCCGCGCCCCCTCCCGTATGCCCCCCCGGGCGGAGGCGGTCGGCGCGCGCAGAGACCTAAAAGCCACCCCTCCACAACCGTGGACCCGAGTGTCAGGAGGATGCTGTCGGGCAAGCGCCAGCTCCCGCTGGCCTATCTGGGGCCCGTCGGTACCCAGGCCACGCTGGAGCTCTTGGCTGACCTAGCCCTGCTGAGCCAAGGCACGTACGGCTCGGTCTTCAAGTGGGGGAAGCGCGCCGTGAAGCTAGTGAAAGATTGTTCCCGGGAGGAGGAGGGGGCTACGAGCGGCTACAACGGCTGGGGTGGGGCAGACCGTGTTCCAGGTGCTGCACAGCCCCAGCGCCGGCAAGTGGCTGCGCCGGCGGCTGAAGCGGACGGACCCCTCGTCGTGGCCCTCGAACGCCTGCTGGACCTGCGCGGTTGTGATTGCCACGAGAGCCAGCGCGTGGCACGGGAGCGCCGTGACCCACTGCCTGATCCTGGTGCACCTCGAGGCCTTCGACACGGACCTAGGCAAATACCCGCTGCCCGACTCGGTGTCTCGCCTGGCCACTGACTTGGTGGGGCCCGTCGCCCGGCTGCTCCAGCAGGTGGTCGTGAAGGGGGCTGTTTTTCCCTTCGACCCCAAACCGCCAACGTGCTGCTGAAGCTCGGTGGAGCGGACGGGGGGGCCCCGCGGCTAGTGCTGACGGACCTCGATGAGGCGACCATGTATTTCCTCCGTGAGCCGAGCGAAGCGGCGTCGGACGCGGCCTTGTTGTACTTTCTCAGCGCCTGCCGCGGCGACGCCCCCCTGGCACTGTGGCACCTGCCGGGCTGGCAGGGGCCAAAGGCCGCGGCGCGTTTTCACACGGCCTGGGACCTGCTGCAGTGTGCCATCCTGCCCGCGGCGGTTGGTGCTATTGGATTCTGTATGCGGTGGACGCCCTGCTGGAGGACTGGGAGGCCTACCTGTGCTTGCTGGCCAAGCACCTGGCACCGAGCCGGCCGCTGACGGCCGCGTGGCTGCGCCGCTGCCTGCGCAGCAACGGGCTGCCCGAGTCGCGCACACAGACCTTCTGGCGCCCGCTGACCGCTGGCGGCAGCCCGGAAGCGGCGCTGGCGGACGGACACTCGGTGTTGGACATCTTTCTGTTCGCAGCCAAGCGTTGTTTGCGGCTGCTACACCAACCGCGCCTGGATTGTTACGGCGCGATCCAGGAGTTGCTAGTAGGTGTTGCGGCGGGTGGCTGCGCATGTGCCTAGAGTTTTTGGGGCCGTTGGTGCAAGCCAGGTTCCGGGACGGAGAGAAAGCGGGCGCGGCCGGCTGACAGCCCCGCCGGCCGCGCGGTCGAGGCCTCCTAGCAGGGCTGGCGCCCCCCCTCGCGGGGGCTAGCGCCTGTAGCAGGCAGACCACTGACCACTGACCTGAACCCAAGACGACGTACGAGCGCCGGTCTCTGTCGTGGGCCCAGCGAGCCCAGGCCTGCCGCACGCGCGCGTGGGGGTAGGGGAGGCGGCGCGTGCGCCGCGTGAAAGGGGTGTGCGTGGTGGGGGGGGGGGCGCCGGCGCGTGCGCACGCGTGGAAGGGGTGTGCGTGGGGGGGGGGGGCGCCGGGCGTCCTACTCGCAGCTGTGGGACAACCACCAGTTTGTGTGGGCCAGGTGCTGGCGGCATTGGTCGGCGCACGTGATCACCAACGGCGGGCTGGCTGCTGCGGGAAGTGACGGGGTCCTTGCTGCTGCACGCGCAGGCCGTGCTGTGGCGCCACGGCAACGCGTCCCTGGGTTCTTTCCAACACTACCACCCGGGCCTCCGCGGCTGGCAGCAGCGGCCGCTGTCGGCGGGGCTCGGCCGCACGGAGCTCTGGCTCGCGAGCGGCCGGCTGCACGGGCACGGACCCGAGCGCGTGCTGGCGACGCACCACGCGTCCGGCTCCGACCACCTTCCCTGGGTCCAGCAGAGCCAGCACGTGGCGCTCGTGGCCTTCCGGCGCAGCGCCGACGTGGCCCTGGCCCGGGGCCTGAGCCGCACCGGAGTGCGGCTCGTGGTCGAGACCCTGCGGCGGCCGGGGGAGAGGGGCTGGTGCGCGGCCGGACGGACGACGCCGCCGGCCGGCGCTGGTTCCTGTTCCACGAGCCCGAGGCCGCCGCGTACGCCGCGGTCCTGACGCCGTGCGGCGACGAGCTCTGTGCCGGCTCGGGCCGCCGCCGCCGCAGGTCTGGGCCGTGGCCGTAGGGCACCCGGCCTGGCACGGCAGTTTCGAGAATTTTTCGCAGGCCATAGCCCGCAGCCGCGTGGACTGGCACCGGTCGGGGCGGACCCTGGTGGTCCACGCCCAGGTCGATGGCCAGTCGCTGGCACTGCGCTGGCGGACCCACCAGGGCCCGATCCTCCAGACGACTCTGGCCCTGAGCTTCTATCTGGCCGGCCTGGTCATGTTCTGCGCGCTGCTGTGCTGGTGCTGCAGCGTCCTGTACGGGCTCAAGTCCTCTAGGTTTTCGGCGCTGAGCACGCAGCAACCACACCGCTACCACCGGGTCGGGTCCCGCCCGCTCGGGCCCCGCCGGCGCGCCGGCTGCGCGTGTGGCTGGCCGGGCCGCCGGCGCTGTCGCTACTGTCTGCAGCACCCCACGGCGCGGCGCCTGCGGGCCTGCCTAGTGCTCGTGAAGTGCGCTTGGGCACTCCTTCTCTGGTCGCCACTGCTGGTGTTTGGCGGGTGGCTGCTGTCGCTCAACCACCCGAGCGTGAGCGACCCCGGGGCGGCGGCGTGAACAGCTACCGCCCAGCGCACCGCCCAGCGCGCCGCCACGGACAAGCGTGCAGCAGTTCGGCTTGGGTCCCTCGTTTGTTGCTGCTAGTTAGCTCAGGCAGGGCTCAAGATTTTTTTAAGACAAGAATGGCTCTGGCTTACCTCCTCAGCCTAACTCGGTTGGCTCCTGGCAGCGTGGGTCCAACCTGTAGTGGGTGCCGCAGCGGCAGCAGCCCAAGAAAAAGCAAAAGTGAGTGTCTCTGTGTGTGCGAGGGAGGGAGGAGAGAGGAAGTTACTAGGCCAGGTAAAAAATTCAGCAGCGCGCCACCGCGACGGCGACCGGCCAGGCGCTGAGGTTCTGCTTAAACGCGCAGGCAAAGTCTAGCAGGTGGTCCGTCTGGACGTTGGCGCGCACGCGCCAGCCGCTAAGGTCTTGGTTGAAGGCCCGGGCGTCGAAGAAGGCACAGACCAAGCTAGTCACGCGGCCGACGTCCCAGCCGCTCACGTCCCCGTTGAAGCTGCGCGCGCTCGAGAACGTGCGGTACAACGACGTGACGGCCGTAGTGTTCCAGTACAGGGGCTGCTGGAGCCGGAAGGCATCCGCCAGCAGGAAACTGAGCGAGCCGGTCAACGGCACGTCCCAGTCGCGCAGGTCGCCCGTCAGGATCTCGGCCCCGCTCAGGAACCAGGCGAAGGTGTCCACGTAGCGCAGCGCGTCCGTGCCCACGAGCGGGGCGATGTACGACAGGTACAGCGACGAGCCCTCGCCGCAGAAAAAGAGCAGGTTGCGCCGCGCGGTCTGCCACTCCCGGCTGGGCTCGAACGACGACTCCGCCGTCGTCAAGCTCACGTTGCCCCACGCGTGGATCGCTTGCGGCCACAACAGGTTGTAGCCCAGGTGGCGCAGGCAGTACAATGCGCCCTGGATCCTGATGTGCGCGCGCGTACGCACCGCGTACGCGCCCGTCGCCTTGGCGCACGCGGCCACGCCGGGCGCCTGCACGCACGTCTGCACCGGCGAACCGTCCCCCCAGTCGACAGTGAAGGTGTGGGCGGGGAGGCTGGTCACTACGGCCGGGTCCAGGTAACAGGCGCGCGCGGGTAGGGGTCATACTCGGCGAACACAGTCAGCACGAAAATCGGAGCCGCACAGCGCCGCGCGGTCCGCCTCCCACACCCGCGTGCCCGCGAAGGCCCACAGGCAAGCGCCCGCGCGGTCCGTGGCCGGCGGCCAACGGGACGCCCAGGCGGCCAGGCCGTGCGTGTACGCGCTGGCGCCCTGCAGCAAGAAGTCCCAGCGCTGCAGACTGCTCACGTTCCAGCTGCTCAGGTCCGCCGTGAAAGCGGTCGCCTGGTTGAAGGCGGCCGTGGCGTCCAGGAGCGACGCGGTCCGCCACGTCTCGACCCCCGGGAACAACGAGCCCGCGCTGTCCGCGAACGCAAACGACACGGTGGTGACGGCCGACACGTCCCAGGCCTGCAGCCCCCGGACCACTAAGTTGCGCGACTCCGCGAACACGTACGACAGCGTGGTGACGGCCGACGTGTCCAGGGCCCCGACGTCCAAGGCCAGCGAGGCCAGGCCGCTGAAGGACCGGTACAGCGACGTGAGGCCGGCCGGCGCGGGCAGCGGCGCCACTTGGCGCAGCGCCGCCAGGTTCTGCAGGTGCCGCCCCGCCGTCGGGTGCAGCTCGATCCGGCCCCAGTCGTTAATCGCCACCAACGCCGTGCCCGCGGCCTCGGCGGGCTCGGCCGCGCCCCCGCCGCACGCGCAGCACGCCTCCACGGCGCTTAGCCCGCCTAGCCCCGCGTACCAGGCCCGGGGGAAGCGCGTGCAGGCCCCGTCCGGTGAGCTCTCCCGCAGCTTGCCCTCGACGATCGCGCACGAGCGTCCGGCCTTGTCGGTCCACACCGCCGGGTACAGGTTGTGGCACGCGAGCCGGGCGCATACGCATGCTCCAGCCAGCGCGCGGCCGTGAGCTTGATCACGTAAAAACCGCGTTGGTGTACGTGTGCTGACAGGGCAGGCCATCGTTGGTGCACTTGACCGTGCCGGAACCATCGCCCCAGTCGACGTTGAAACCCTGCTGTTGCCCTGGCCACCGCCCAGCGGCAGCACGTACGTGGCGCCGGCGCTGGCTACGCTGACGTTTCAGCAACGCCCGGCCCGTCTGGGCCACGGCGCACCAGGCCCAACACAACCAGAGCCCCCAGAGCCTCGTACCGGGGCTGCCCACCTTCCTGGTCAGCACGGTCGGGCTGGGCCGGCATTAGTTGAAGCCAGCCACACCCTCCCCAGCCAAGCACCGGGAGGGGGGGGGGGGGGAGGAGCAGCCGGCGGGAGGAGGTTTAGCCTGCTCCCCAGCCAAGCACGGGAGGGGGGGGAGGAGCAGCCGGCGGGAGGAGGTTTTAGCCTGCTCCCCGCCCGCGCCGCGCGTCTGCCGGGGCGAGGCGGCTAAACCTCCTCCCCCGCTTGTCGTGGCCCGCGTGGCCTGGCCGCTGGTGGCAGAGGGAAGGGGCTGCGAGTGAGGGAAGGAAGGGAAGGGGACTTGGGGGGGAAGGGGAGGAGGCTTTGTCGACCTGCGGGCGAGGGCAGGAGGATGGCCAGCCCCCCCCCCCCCGAAAAGAGAGTAAAAGCAAAGTCTGGCCGTGCCCCACCCAGGCTTGCCAGTGCCGCGACCTAAAAAGAACCTGCTCAGCCCGGGCCTACGGTCCTGGCTGGATTTGCTTGGTGGCCATTGCGGCAGTTTTCTGTTCTTGCCCCCCGCCAGGCGGCTGTTCCTCCGCCAACCAGCACGGACAGGCTAGCCGCCGATGAGGCTGTCTAGTGCGAATCGTGACCGAACGCCACCCTGGCTGGTCTGGTGTCTGTGGGTGGGCGCGTTTGTGTGCCGTGGCTTACTGCCCGCACACTCCACCGCCGGACGGCCTCCTCCCCGCGCGAGTCCGAGCGTGAGCCGGAGCCCGGGCCCGAGCGTGAGCCCGAGCGTGAGCCCGAGCGTGAGCCCGAGCGTGAGCGGAGCCCGGGCCCGCCGGCGGCCCAGCTGAACTCAGCGTCACCAGCGCCGGCGCGACGTACCGGCTGCCGCTGGGCGCGTGGCTCCCGCGGCGGTTGCAGCAGTCGACCTTCAGTGTGGACTGGGGAGACGGTTCGGCTGCCGTGCTGTGCAGCAATAACGGTCAGCCCTGCAGCCATACCTTTGCCACCGCGGCTTCTATCGCGTCCGGCTGACGGGGCCTGTGCTGGATGGAGCATGCTATACGTCACGGGCACGCGTTGTGCCGACTACTACCCGCAAGTGTGGCTGGACGGGGCCGGGGTGTCGTGTCCGCAGTACCGGTTCGAGACGGACGTAGGCAGCAGCTACTCGGGCTGTGCGGCTATTACACGGGATCGTCGTACGCTTGGGTCGGCGGGCTGGTCGCGTCGCAGGCCTGTTGTGCGTGCGGCGGCGGTACCACGGAGCCCGCCGAGCCGGTGGGTGCGACCCTGGTGGCATTGACGACTGGGGGCAGGTGCAGCTGCACCCACGGCCGGCCGGCACCTGCAGAACCTGGTGGCGCTGGAGCGTGTCGCGCCGCTGCCCGCCTCGCCCGGCCTCACGTCCTTGCACCGCTCCTTCAGCGGCCTGGACTCACTAGCCGCCGTGCTGGACGTGAGCGCGCTGGACACGTCGGCCGTGACGGACTCTTCGTATGTGTTCGCCGAGTCCTTCTTGCTGGACACGGTCGGCCTCGGGGACACGGTCAACCACGCCATCGGTTTTACGCAGGACTGGCGAACTGGGACGTCCGGGGCCTGCAGCAGGGAGTACCTACTGCAGGGCGCCGAGGCTACACGCACGGGCTGAGCGCTTGGGCGACGGCGCTGCCGCGGGCAGGAGCGCCTGCTTGTGGGCGTTTGCGCGCACGCGCGTGCGTGAACGCGCGCGCGCCGCGCTGTGCGAGCCCGAGTTTGTGCTAATCCTCAACACCGGCTACGGGGCCGTGCCGTCACTGAGTTATTTGGACCCGCCGTGGTCACCAGCATCCCCGCCACACTTCACGGTCGACTGGGGCGACGGCACGTCGCAGACGTGCACTCAGGCCCGGGCACCTCGAGCTGCACTAAAAATTTGGGCAGCTACCGAACAACCAAATAGTCGTCATTCGCATCCGAGGTGAATTACACGGCTGCGGCGGCTCGGCGACAGCACGCTGGGTGTCGTAGCCATCAACTCCTGGGCAACGTGAGCTTGACCACAGCCGAATCCTCGTTCAGCCAGACTACTCGAGGCAAGGTTTCTACCGCAACTCACTCTTTTACACTGATAGCTACTCGGACTTGTGGAGCTTGTCGTACATAGCGCCCATCACGGCACGCAGGCCCTGCGCTACGTGGACAGTTCCACACCCTGTTTGTCGGCGCTCGCAGCCTGGTGGGCGACCTCCGGACTGGGACATTCCGTTGCGGGGCTCTTTGACCAAGATGCTGTCAGGAGCGCGCATGTTCAATCAGCCCTTGTACTGGAATACTGCGGCCGTGACCAGCCTCGGTCAGACGTTCGCGACTGCGGCGAACTTTAACGGCGACATCAGCCACTGGGACACGAGTGGCGTCGTGGATATGAGCGCTACTTTCAAGGGTGCCCAGAGCTTCAACGTGGACATCAGCGGTTGGAACGTGGGCGCAGTCACCGACACCGAGTTTATGTTGCTCAGGGCTGCTGCTTCAAACAGAACCTCGAGGCGTGGCCTAGCCAGATCCGGCGGCCGTGAGCGGTTGCGCGACCGGCTGATCTGCGTACATAAAAAAAACAAAAGCCTCTTCTGGCTGACCTGTAAATCCTGCTGAAAGAATTCTGGACCGGGGGCGGGGGTAGTTGGTAAAGACCGCCTGCGAAAGGAAGGAGGGGAGATTGGCAGCTGAAGTTAAAAAAGCTGGGCCTCCGTTTTTTAATGGAACAAAATTCTCTTGGGGCTGGCCGCCTTCGGCGGAAAGCCAAACTCTCGTACCTCCCGCCTCCCCCCCCCCCCCCTCTAGCTCCGACTCTCAGGGCGGAGGGCTCCGGAGGGGGATTAAAGGTCGGCCCCAGGCCCGCCGTGGACTCTCACGGGTTGTACCAGCCCAGACATTCTGTCAGCGTATGGCTGGGGCGCCAAAGTTAGCAATGGCTTGGCACGGGGCAGCTGCTCTTGGGCAGCAAGCTGAAGGACTTGAGCAGGCGGCAGCCGTCCGTCCCGGTGGGCCGGACCCAGGCGCTGAGGTTCTGGCTGAAATTACAAGCAGCGTAGAAGGGCACATAGAAGCCGTCCGGCTGCGCGACGTTGGAGACGTCCCAGGTGTACAGTGGCTGGTTAAAGGACAAGGCCTCCCCAAAGGCATAGACGAGGCTGGTCAGCGTGCCGTGCGTGTTCCAGGCGTCCAGTGGCTGGTTGAACTTGTACGCGTTGTAGAAGGTCTGGGTCATGACCGTGGCGTTCAGCGCCCAGGAGTTCAAGGGTTGATTGAAATTGTGCGCGTCTTCGAAGAGGCTCGTGAGATCGGTGAGGCCGCTCACCGGCCAGCCGCTGAGGTCCTGGTTAAAAGCTCGGCGCCGTAGAACGCCTCCGCGGCACTGCGCTAAAAGGCACGCGCCAATCGCGCACATCGCCGACGAGTTCTTTGGCGTACTGGAAGAGCGAGTCGGCCCGGGTCACGCGGTCGAGCGCACGCGTGCCGCCACGGGCGCCAGGTAGCGTAGCTCGGACAGCACGTACGAGGGTGGATCCGCACCCTCGCGGTGGTACGTGAGCAGCGCCCCGCGGCTGCCGTCGGGCTGGCCAGCGTCACGTTGCCCCAGGACGTGATTTCTTGCCAGCGCAGCCTGTGCTCTTGAGATACGTTGGTGAGGGACCGGAGGCCATCGAGGCGGCCCTCGATAAGCAAGCGGTACACGCCGGCCCGCAGGCCCGCCACCGGCTCGCACAGCGGCGGTGCTTGCAACTGAGTGCAGCCGACCCAGCCGCGGCCATCGCCCCAGTCCACCCGCACGGCGTGGTCCAGCGGGGTGTCGATGGTCCACAGGCCGGGTACGTGTCATCCACCGTGACGCGCACGACGGCCTCAAAGAGCGAAGCGTTCTGTTCACACCACGCGGGTAACGCGCAGGCCGGCGGCCGACAGCCAGACTTGTACAACATGAGACCGCAGGGCACGGAACCTGGGGGCCCAGGTCCCAGACCGCCAGCCCCGGCCCGTGAAGGACCTAGCGCGGCCGAACAAGCCCGACAAGCCGCGCAGCGCGCGGGTTGCCAATTGCTGACGTCGGCGTCAAAGTTGGTGGCCCCGAGGAACATGTTGGTCGCATCCTCGAGCGCGCCCAGCCCCAAACTGTGACCGCGCCCAGGGCACCCTCGTTGGCCACAAAGGCGTGCGACGCGTTCACGACGCTGGACGTAATCCAGCGCTCCAGGCCGGTTAACACCAACCGCGGGGCGCCGGCCGCGAGTCTGGCCAGCGTGGTGACGGCCGACGTGTCCAGCCCGCCGACGTCCAGCGCCACGGCGCCCAGGTTCCCCAGCCCGTCCAGCAGACCGGCTAACGAGCGCAGGCCCGGGCTGGCCGGCAGCGGCGGCGGCACTTGGGTGAGCAGGGCGCCCGCAAAGTGGAAGCAGGACGTGGTGTGCAGACGAATGTTGCCCCAGCTCTGCACGATGGAGAGGCCCCAGCTGAGGGGCGCGGGCACCCAATCCCCGCCGCCGCAGGTGCAGCAGGCCTGGTTTGCAGTGAGGGATTCGTACGCATAGTCGTTGCCCCAGTCCGCGCAGTGTCCTATGTAGGCGTGGCAGCCCACAAGGGGCCCTCTCTGTCGTGCCAGGGTTGTCCATACAAGAGGGTCTTGTCGCGACAGACCGGGGGCGCGCTCAGGTTCAAAGACGGCAGGTGCGCGGTGGTAAAGCCCACGATCTCCGCGCCGGCTAGCGTGATATCATAGGTCCCGGCCTGCGCATACGTGTGGTTGCAGGTTCCGGCGCACGTCTGGACGGGCGAGCCGTCGCCCCAGCCCACGTCGTAAGGAGAATCGCCGCTCAACCGCCGGCGCGCGGCCGGGTCCGGCCGGAACGGCAGTTCGTAGGTCTGCCCCGCGCTGGTGAGCACGACCGTCAGCCGGGCGGGGGTAGGAGAGAAGTCGGGGGGGGGGGGGGGGGTTGTAAGGGCAAAGTGCCCGCGCGCTCCACAGGGCGTTCAGGAGCACCAGCGCCAGGCACGGCCGCAGGGTGGCTGACATGGCTGGCCAACTCCGGGTGGTTTTTTGGTAGTCCATGGCTAGCTTTGTATTTTATTACGGTGGTCAAGGTAGCTCGTGGGGGTAGGGGGCGGAGGAGGAGCTGAGGAAGTGGGCGGCAGAGAATGCTCTTGGGAACACTCACCCCCCTCCCTCAACACTCACACTGGTGATGCAGCCCCGTCCAAGGCTCCAGGGAAGGGGAGGAAGTTCCTCTTCCCTCTTACTACGAGAGGGCAAGTTTGGCCTCTAGCCGTTCCTGTGGGCAACCGGCATGAACGCGAAAGCAGGACCACGCGGACGAGTTCGCTTGCTCGCGCCCCCGGCCCCCGCCTAGCCGAGGCTTTGTCCTTTTTCCAAGCCAACCGCGCAAAATAAACAGGTCACACCGCTCGGACACGAACTGGCACGCCTACGACACCGATTATCGACCACTTATCCCCAACCTGGGCACAGCACCAGGGCTGGCACCGCTCCTGCCCCAGCGGAGCTGCGGGCGGCTCGGGGCCGGCCCGAGTGACGTGAGAGGAGGCTGGTTCCTAGGGTGGCCACGGCCGAGGGCGCGCGCAAGAGAGAGAAGAGAGAGAGAGAGAGAGAGAGAGAGAGAGAGAGAGAGAGAGAGAGAGCAAGAGAGAGAGAGAGAGCAGGAGAGAGAGAGAGAGCGCGCGCGAGAAAGAGGCAAGAAGGGGGAGGGGGCAGGCAGCGGCGGGTCTGGTGAGTGACCGCCAGGCCGCCGGAGGAGGACGCGGTCTCTGCGCTGACGGCAAGTGCCCTCACTGCGAGCCGGCTAGCGTGGGCAGGAACTCGCGCCGTTCGTACCAGGGGTCCTCGCCCACACCGCAGCTCGCAGCGGCACTGCCCAGCTCGCGGCAGCGGGCGCACGGCGGCCGCACTTCCTCCAGCAGCAGGGCTTCCTCCGCCGTCGGCGAGCCCAGGGCAGGCCTAGCCGACGGTCTTGTAGCAGCGGAAACACAGTGGCACTGCCGCAAGCCCTACCGCACAGAGGCAGACCGTCGCTAACCAGAGCAGCGGCGCCCACAGCGGCGGCCACGAGGGCGGCCGGGGCGGGGGGCGCTGGCGTCCGTGGGCGGCCCGGGGGGGCCGCAGCCCGGGCGCGGCGCGGACGACGCGGCCCCGCCAGGTAGAGTACACCGAGGCCCCCAGGGCGTCGCCGGCCTGCCGCCGGCGGCGGGCGAGGCCAAAGGTGGCTCCAAGCGCACGACGAGGGTCACGTCGGCCGCGGCCCGGCGCCGCGCCCGCGGCGCGGCCGGCCAAGCCTCCGGGCACACGAGGACGCTGTGCGGGCCCGTCCAGTTGGCCGCGGGGTAGTCGACGGTGGCCGTCGTGGTCCCCAGCGCCAGCGTGTAGCGCAGCAGCGCCAGGCTCTGCAGGGGGCGTACCGCTGATCGTGACGAGCGCCAGGAAGCACGGCCACGCCAGGGAGCCGTCGCTCTGGTAGTAGAGCTGCGTGACCGGCGGCCCCGCGGCGGCGGGGCCCAGGGCGTCCAGCCGGGCGGCCTCCTCCGTGCTGCCATTGGCGAGCAGTAGCAGTGACGAGGTGGGAGCCAGCCCCAGCTCCAGCTCGCACCAGTCCTGCGCCGGAAAGACGAACGGACAGCGCCTGGGACGTCAGGTTCGGGTACAGGCGGTGCTGCGCCGCAAACTCGTACACGAGCTGCACCGCCTCGCTCACAGCGGTCCGCCCGGCTGCGGGCCCACCAGCGCTGCGTGCACTCCACGGGCCCGCAGTCGGGCCGCCCCCGCGCCGAGTTCCCCCGGCCCCCAGAACGAACCGGCCGGCGCCTGCCGGGGGGCGAGCAGCCAGCCGGTGGCGGTGGTGGCGAAGACCAGCTCGGAGGCGAGCGACTGGTTGCTGACCACCGCACGGCCAGCTCAGGCACAGGGCGCGCACCGGCGCGGGCAGGCCCGACGTGACCGAGACGTTGGGCTCGAGCCACGGCAGCAGGAGGAAGAACGGGAGCCGCACGTCGCCCGCCCACTGGTCGCAGGCGCCCGCCCCGGTGCAGACACACGAGGCGTTGGCGTCCACCTCGTAGTCGACGACGCGGCACTCCCCCGCCGTGTGGTTCCCGCCCGGCGCCCCGGCGGCCCACCGCCACGCGCGCCGTGGCCAGCAGGTGGCAGGCGCTGGCGGACTGGACTCGCAGGGCCGGGGCGGTCCAGCCGTCGCTGGGCACCCGCACCACGAAGGAGAGGCGCCCCGCCTGCGCCCCGCTCAGCACCGTGAAGGCCGTGCCCGCGGGGTCGAGCCAGGGCTCGGCCAGGCCGGTGGGCGCGGCGGGGCACTCCGGCGGCCGCGCGGGGCAAGGCGTGGGCGAGGCCGAGGCCGAGCCGAAGCCGAGGGGGGCGAGGCCGAAGCGAGGCGGGGCGAGGCCGGGCCGAAGCGAAGCCGAGAAGAGGCGAGGGGGGGGAGGCCGAAGGCGAGGCCGAAGCGAGGGCGAGGCCGAAGCGAGGCCGAACGCGAGGCGAGGCAGTAGACGAGGCGAAGGCGAAGGCGAGGCGAAGACGAGGCAGAGACGAGGCAGAGGCGAGGCTGAGACGAAGGCGAGGCTGAGACGAAGGCGAGGCCGAAGCGAGGCAGTAGACGAGGCAGAGGACGAGGCTGTAGACGAAGGCGAGGCTGAGGACGAGGCGAGGCGAAGCGAGGCCAAACGAGGCGAGACGAGGCCGAGGCGAGGCCGTAGACGAGGCAGAGACGAGGCCGAGACGAGGCCGAAGACGAGGCGCAGGCGAGGCCGAAGACGAGAGCGCGGGCGAGGCCGAAGACGAGGCCCAGGCGAGGCGACGAGGCCGCGGCGAGGCGCACGAGGCCGCGGCGAGGCGACGAGCCGACGCACAGGCTACCGCCGGGGGCCACTCGCCCGCCAGGAAGGGCCCGGCCGCCCCCGCCGCCGCAAAGTACAGCTGCGTGGCCGCGCGGGTGCGGACCTGCAACGCCACGCGGTAGGCCGTCCGCCCGTCCCAGCGGTGGAGCCGGAAGTCGGCGGCGTAGACCCCGTCGCGCTCGCACGCCGCCACGGCCCACCACCACGGGTCCCCGGGCGCCGGCGGCCGCAGCTCGACCCCCGGCCGCGCACTGCTCTCGTTCACGTCCGCCCACGGCAGGTCGAGGCCGAACCAGACGCTGGTCCCCCGCTAGCGCAGTCCGCCGCGCGCAGCGTGTTGGGTGGCGCCTGGACGACCTGGTTCAGGTACGCTACGAGCCGCACCCGCGTGTCCTCGCAGTCGGGCAGCGCGTCCACCAGGTCCCAGGGCTGTGGATGGCCAGCAGCCGGGCCAGGCCCCCACGCTCTGCGCGTGGAACTCCACGTCCACCGATTTGCTGGAATAGTCCCGCGCGTCGTACGCCTGCCCCCAGGCGAGCTGGGGCTGGCGCCGGTAGGCGGACGACGGTCCGGCGGCCACTGCTCGTACAGCGGCGTCCCCTCGTACGGGTTCAGGTGGTGCAGGCTGGGCGTCAGCGCCTGCAGCAGGGGCCGGAAGCCCGGGTCCGGCGGCCCCCGGCCGTACCGGAACGCGGGCGGGGCGCCCCCCGCGGACCCACAGCCCGTGCAGCCGACGGGGGTCTCGCCGTCCACGAGCCAGCGTTGGCAGTGGCGCCGAAGTGCACGGCCGCGGCCGCAACGTGGCTCGTGTCGCTGAGTGACACCAGCCCGTCGCCGTCCGTGTCGCCCGCGGTGCGAAGGGCCCCACGGGCGCGGGCCCCGCGTCGTCCGCCAACGCGTGCCGCCGCCGCCGCCGCAGCGACAGGGCGGCCGCGTACCCGGTCGCCACGGTGGTGTTGCAGGCCACCACCACGTACGCCTCGGACGCGCCCAGGGGGGCAGGCCCGCGGCGGCCGTAAAGTCGTGGGCGGCGGAGCCGGACGCGTCCAGCGCGCGCAGCTGGACCAGGAAGCCCGTGAGCGCGTAGCGGCCGGACGCGCCGGGCGCAGCGGCAGGCGCAGCGTGCACAAATGCACTTCTCCGGTCAGCGCGCGCTGCGCCGCCGGGTCCAGGGCCTGCACCTGCCAGAACAGCCAGCGCGCGTAGCCCAGCTCCGAGAAGCGGGGCTCGTAGCTGGAGGCCCGGCCGAGCACGAAGCGCACGTCCAGCCCGTGCGGGTTCTCGGGCAGAAGGCCGGCAGCGTGTCGCAGGCGCCGCCGACTTCGCCGACCGCCGCCAGCAGCAGGTCCACGTCCCACGCGCGGTCGTCCAGGCACAGCGCGACCTGGCAGGACGCGAGCCTGGCGGGCCGGCGTGGCACGTCACGGGCAGCCACAGTTCCTGCGGCCGGGCCACACGACGGAGTCCTGCACCGCGCACGGCACCTCCCCGGCGGCGCCGAAGCCGGCCTCGAACGGGCCGGGCGCCAGGTTGAGCGCCACCGGTGCCGACGCGTTGAGCTCCCGGCTGGCGTTGGTGGGGCACACGACGGTCACGTACGCTTCGTTGACTTGGTACGAGTTCAGGCGGGGACTGAGCGCTCCCGTGGCCGGATCCACGGCCGCCCGCGTGCCTTCGTCCAGCCCGAAGCGGATCAGCTGCGCCGCCTCGGGGGGGACAGGTCCGCCAGAGGCCGCAGCCACCAGCCACCCTCGAAGTGCACCAGGACGCCGTCGGGGTCGGGGCGGCCGCCGTCCCCCGGCACGGTCCAGGGCCCGGCGGCGGCGGCGGCACCGCCCGGCGCGTACGACACGTTGGCGCCCACGGCGGGCCAGGGCTCCGTCGACACCGCCACCGACACGGGGCACGACTCCAGCCGCCACGCCGGGCCGGGGGGAAGCGGGCGCGCCACGCGGTCGTGCCGGGGGTCGCGGCGGCCACCCGCAGCGGCCGGGCGCAGCCCGGGCGCGGGCGGGTGTCCAGGCGCACGACCCCGTCCGCGGCCCGCCCGCGGTCGGCGGCACGTCCGCGGCCGGCGCCCCGTCCAGGTCCACGTAGGCGCTGAGGTCCGCCTCCGGGGCGGGCGCGCCGGCGCTCAGGCGGCCCCGGGCCACGAGGCAGCCGGCCGAGTACAGCTGGCTGCAGTGCAGGGGCCGCAGCGCCCCGCCGTGCTCGCAGGTCGCGAGCGGCTGCCCCGCCGGCGCGAAGGGCGCGTAGTACTCGGCCCGCAGCTCCAGCGCCACCAGGTCGTACACCACCAGGGCCGCCCGCACCGGGGGCAGGCCGGGCCACGCCGCCTCCAGCCACGCCGCTGAACCCAGCGGCGCCAGGGCGCCGGCGCAGGCGCGGCCGGCGGTGGGCAGCTGCACGCCCTCGGCCGCCTGCACGCCCAGGCGCGGGTCGTCAGTCACAGGGTACGCCACGGGGTCGTTCTCGCACCACAGCAGCGCCCGCCAGTCGGTGCAGTCCAAAGCAGACACGGGCGCGTACGTCGCGGCCGAGCCCGCCGGCGCCACGGCGTGCGCCACCTCGACCGTGAGCCGCACCGGGCGGGGGGGGGGGCTTGTCAGCAGCCAGCCCGGCGCCGTCTGGCCGCCCCACGACGCCCGCAGGTGCGGGCCCCACGGCAGCGGCGGGCGCCGACCGGCAGCACCAGGTCCCAGCCGCCGCCCGTGGCCGACCGCGAGACCAGCAGCGAGTCGTCGCCGGGGCCGGTGAGCGAGGCCTCGGCGACACGTCGCGGTAGTGGCCCACTGCCCACACGAGCGCCGTGGCCCGCGCGCCGGTGGCGTTCAGCAGGCCCCCGGCGGCGGCGCGGAAGAGCAGTGCCTCCTCCTCCTCTTCCGGGGGCCTCCACCACCAGGCCCGGCGGCTGGGCCCAGCACCGTCACGGCCGCCAGACGCTCGCCGGCGCCGGGCCCGGCCGCCAGGCGCGACACCGCCCGGGCCCGGCGCCGTCCACGGCCACCAGCCACTGGCCCACGCCGGGCGCCCGGGCCCACCCCCCCGCGCCGAGCGCGAGCGGGCCGGGCCCGCCCGTGGCCGAGAGCCGGACGAGCGGGGTCACGTCGTAGCGTCGTCCGCGCCCCGGGCCTAGCTCCGCCGTCGCGACCAGCCTGGCCCAGCCGCCGGGGGGGACCACCGGGGGCCGGACCTCGAGTGCCAGCGAGCCCGCGACGAAGGACCAGGCCGCCCACGTCACGTTGGGGTCCGGCGCCGCGCCGCCCGCCGCGGCCGAGACCCACGCGGCGGCGGGCCAGCCGGCCCCGCGCCTGGTGACGGCGCAGCAGCCCCCGGCGTCGACCACCGCCAGCAGGCCCGGCGCCGCCTCGCAGCGCCGCGTGGCCACCTGGCAGGGCTCGTCGTCGGCCGCGCCGCTGGTGCTGTACACGGGCACCAGGCACAGCCGGGCGGCGCGGCACCCGGCGCCGCAGGGCAGGCCCCGCAGCGCCGGCAGGCCCTCGGCCGCGGCGTATGCCCCCACCAGGAAGGGCGGCCGCAGGGCCACACGCAGCGACGGCTCACCATTCACCGCGACGGCCGTGTTGGGCCCCGAACAGCCGCGGCCCGGTGGCGCCGCGGGACACGAGCGACACGACCAGGCCGTGCAGGGCCAGCACGCCGGCGCCCGCCCGCCACCGGACGGTGGCCAGGGGAGCGTAGTCCGCGCCGGCCGCGCCCGCACCGGCGGGCGCGGCGGTCGAGAGGGTGACAAAGGACAGCGTCAGCTGGTCGCCGGCGGCCCGCGGCGCGGCGCCGGGCCCGAAGCCGGCGGCCCACTCCACGCCCAGGCACTCCGCGCCCTCGGCCCAGAACAAGAGCGTCCCCCCCCCGCACGTCCGCGTGCGGCGGCTCGCGGGCCAGCACCAGGCGGGCGCGCCACTCGCTGCCCGGCGCGAGCGGGCACCACGGCGCCTCGGCCAGCACGTACGGCCCGACCCGTCCGCGGCCGGAGCTGGCCGGCAGCCGGCGGGCGGGCACGGCGGGGGCACCAGGCGCACCCGAAACTCCTGCGCCGGCGGCCGGAAGTCGGGGGGCGCGCCGGGCACCTGCAGGGACGCTACCACCGTCCGCTCGAGCGCGGTGGCCCCGAAGGCCGCCGGCGGCACGCGCGCGCGGACGAAGCCCGCGGGCCCGCGGACCACCCCCCGTCCTCCAGCTCCCCGCCGGCCGGCGGGGCGACGCCCACGCCAGGCGCACCCAGCCCCGGCCGGTGGCAGGGGCAGGCCGGCCGCGTCCAGCAGGACCCAGGCCACGCGCAGCAGGTCGTAGTCGCTCGCCCCGTACACCTCGGGTGTCTGCACGTACAGAGCCAAGCCCGCGGGCGGCCGGGGCGGACGGGGCGCGGCGGCCGCCGCCACCCAGCCCCGGCCCGCGCCCAGCTGCACCACGGAGGGCTCGGGGCCCCAGGCGAGCACCGCGGCCGTGTCCTCCTCGCCGGCGGCGGGTGGCGGGGACGCGGGGCAGGCCGCCGGCAACAGCCCGGGGGCAGCGAGTGGCCAGGGGCGGGGGCCGAGCTCACAGGCCCCCGGCCGGCACACTGCGGGCTGCGGGCTGGACGACGCCGTGGGGCGGGGCTGGCACGGCACGCCGGGACAGAGCCGCCCGCGGCAGCGCCCGCGCCGCGGCGCCCACCCGAGGGCCTGGCACTTGACGGCAGCACCACGGCCAGCACGAACAGCGTCACCAAGAGCGGGAGCCACATACAGCAAGAAGCGTCGGGGCTCAGGGCCGTGGGGGGGGCGCGGGCGGGCCTGCGCCCCGCAGGCACGCGGCCCCTCCTCAGCTCAAACAAAGACTCTCTCGTCGGGGGCGAGTGGAGGTCGCCAGGACGCTGGGTTTCTACTTTGCACAGACACGAGAGCCCGACACGAGAGCCCGGTCGCTGCGCCGGGCGGGGCCGGACAAGGAGGGAGGAAACGAAAGCAGCAGGCGGGCGGGGTCGGTCGCGCCCCCGGGGGGCCCCCCTCTCCCTCCCCCCCCCCCCCGGCACGCTCCTCCTCTCCCCCCGTCCCGTCTTCCTGTGTCCTGCTCTGGCCGTGTGGAAGCTGGGTGGACAAGGAAGACAGCCAAGCAGCCAAGCAGATGGCAATATTCTCAAAACAAATTGCTAATAGCACGCGCGGGTAGTTTGCCCTCCGCTTGCCATTTCTCTGGGCTTCCGGCGAGCCGTGCAGTCCGCGGCAGAGGTTACCGTGAGTCGGCGCAGCGGAGCTATGGAGCCACCGCGTAAGAACTACAGCGTGTGCCAGAAGAGTCTCTCTCTTGCTGACGTGTATCCCGACCATTCTGTCCAGACCTTGTTACGCAATCTAGACAGCCCTGCCCTGCTAAGACTCTCGCAGACAAACGTAAGATTTAACAGTGTAGCTAAGGACGCAGCTAAGAAACGCGCCAGGCAAGAGCTAGAGGAAGCGGCTCTTCTAATCAGTGCTCTTTACCACGTGCCACCACGCCCGCGCGAGCGCCTCGCGGGCCACATTGAGTGGGAAACGCCACTGACGAGCTTCTCTACGTCCATCCTGCGCCAGGCCAAGTTTACTGCTGAGATCAGAGTACGGGTAAACTATGTACACGAGATTGCTATCGTAGATCTCACTGTCGTCGTGCCTTGCTCCGGGGCGAAGGCTCCAGCAGGAACGACAGTGAGTGACAATACGAGCAGAGCCCTCGGTCCTGACAGGAAAGAAGTCAGGAAAGAAGCGCTTACAGCAAGGTATGAGGACATTACAAACACCGACCTCCAGGCTTTGGAAACCAAGATCAAGACCTGCATCCAGCGCTTTGCGGGCGGCGAAACCATGGACTACGTGAATAAATTGTTCGAGCCAGTTGGGAGCTGGGCAGCACCACCTTTTCCAAGTCGCCTTCGCCAAGCAGATGGTAGCAATCTGCTGTTTTACGAGCAGGCACCGAGCTGGAGCTAGGCCTTCGTGCTGGTGGTATGCTCCTTCTTGGATGAATGGCCTCAAGAAGAAAACAACCTTTTCTGCTGGCCGGGAGTGGCTGGCAGCGACCGGTACGAGCAGGCTGCCTGGCTTATCAGCGGCTGTGTCCCTCTTTCTTTCTTCTCTTCGATGGCTGTCCTGGCCTTTTGGTGCATTTCTAACCAGAGAGAACAGTCCAAACCAATAAAGCCTTCGCCGTGGATGTTTTCTTGCCGTAGAGCACAGGACGATGGTAGTAGCGATAGTAAACCAAAAACAGGGGAAATCGGACAAGCTCCTGCTGTCAGCGTGGCCATCACCTCTAGTCATGAAAAACGGCCAGCTCGGAGGCACCTGGCCGCCATGGCGCAGGCTAAAAGCGCGCTCTTAGTCGAACTCCTAGGCACGGATGTTGGCGGCGTGGCCGCGGCTTACCGCGGCACTCAAAAAACCTCCCACACCCTATGAACGCCCTCCGCTCTGGCCTACTAGGCGGGTCCAGGCTAAGAGTCTTAGGTTCGGCTCTCTACGGCGAAGAAGACTCCTAATGCGTTAACGCTTCCCCCCCCCCCCTGCCCCACCTGGCTCCCGCTAGGCCCGCCTGGCGTTCTGGCTAGGGTCGTGCACGTGGCACCATCCCCTGTGATTCTGCGGGACGCGCCCCGCGGGAGCACCGCCGGCTCTGCGCTGGCGGGGGGAGGGGGAAAGGCCCCCCGTCCCGGGGCTCACGGGGCCCAGCGCGCGGAATTTCTGACACGCATGGTCAGTCGCCCGGCAGTGGAGGCAGGTGGCGCAGGCACGACCCCCTTGGCTGGTGTCGGCCGCACCGGGGGGCGGGCCCGGGGGCTCACCGCACGCCTCGTGGGTGGCCCCCCCCCCCCCCCCCCCGCCGCTCCGGCACGCCGCACGGGACCGGCCCCCCTCCGCCGCGGAGCCCCCCCCCAGCGTGCGGTTCTGTCTATGCCCCGGGGAGAGGAGAGGGCGTGGCTGGCGCGCGGGGCTGGCGCACGCCCCGGCCTCCAGCCGTCTTCTGGACGGGGTGGTCACAGAACAGCAAAAGCCACACGCTGGCTGACCTGGGTGTCAGCGATGTCGCACCAGACGACGGCGGCAGAGGCCCGGGCACTCGTGGGCTTGTACACCCGGGCGTGGTCTTTTCTGGTCGATGCTAGCAATGGCAACCGGACGCCGGCCGTGGCGCCGGAGCAGCTGGCGCGGCTGTACGGGTGGGTCTGCGATCCCCAGCGGGGGGCGGCGGAGGCGCCTGGCTGCGAAGAGCTGTTGTCCTACCTGGAGGTTAGGCACGAGCTAGAGCGCAGGCCCAGAGCGGGCAGGCCGGCGCCGGAGGAGCCGGCTACGGCTTCGGTGCTCGAGTGTGCGTACTCTTTTTACCTGTCGGCCACCCATCACGTGCTCCGACCAGTGACCTTGGTCGTGTTCCCCGCGGAACGACAGTACCTGGACCAGCAGCCAACCGATTGGCAGCGCTACGTCAACGACCGAGACGAGCTGCTGTGGCAGAGCCCAGCCTTGAAGGCCAGGTGGTTAGCGGGGAGGGACACGGCGTCGCTCGAGAGGGCCCGCGTGTACGCGGTCTATCGCGCGGACTGTTCGGGGTTAGCCTGCAACGCCTTCAGGCACGTAGAGCCCCTCCTGGACAGCCGGGGGCTGGCAGTCTGCGTCAAGGTGCTCAGCAGGCTCTGGTGCTTGTTCGAGTTCAGCCTGTTCGCGGCCCTGCCCGACGTCCGGGCACACCTCGGGGCCGAGGCGTCCGGGGACGCAGCCCTCCTCCAACCAGTGCTGTCACAAGCTCGCGCGGACTTGGCCGCCCTGGCACAAGCTAAGTGCGCGCTCCTGCTGAAGCTCCTGGGCGCGGACGTGGGGGGCGTGGCCGCGGCCTACCTGGGCCAAGACTTTACTAACTAGGCCCCCCCTAGCCCTTCTCCGTCGGCGTTTGTGCTTCCTTGGTCGTAGCAGCCGGGGTCAAGGTCAGAGGAAGAGGCCCGGCTTCTTCCCTCCAGAGAGAGTCGCGCGCGCGCACGCGGCCTCGTGGCTGGCTGTTGGCCTGGAGGAGGGAAGTCCCCCCCGCTGGCTGGCGTTGGCGGCCCGCACCCCACGCCCGCACCCCACGCGCCCCGCAGCTCCTGGGACACTGCGCGTCGGAGGGAGGGGGGGGGGGGGGGTGCTGCGGCCGCCCCGGTCGGCCGGCCGGCGCCGGGGCCAGCTCGCGCCCCACACGCGGGACCCGGGCTGACGTGGCCGGGACCCTGCGCTGTCGCCTCCCCCCCCCCCCCCGGGGCACTGGCGGGGGGGGCATGGCTTAGTTCTGACAGCGGCAGGATCGTACCTGTACCTCCCCGGAGGTCCACAGTGCCCCGGCCGGGACCCGCCTGGCCTGCGTGTGTATACAGGCGTAGATAAAATGGTGGCTTAGTTCTTTTAATCACGCCAAACCTTGCCGTTGCCGCGCGGTGCACCCGCCAGGGGGTGAAGGGGCGCATCTATCGTACCTTAGGTAACATGGTACCGTGCCCGAGTGCCACGGCCGGGAGCTTCTCGGCACGCCGACTGGTCCGAGTACCCCTCTTGTTGTAATTACGGCCAAGCAAGAGAATCCTGGGGAGCACTTGTTGAGCGAGGCCGGCGCCGGGCCTGATTCTTGTGTATATTATATTATATTATATTATATTATATTATATTATATTATATTATATTATATTATATTATATTATATTATATTATATTATATTATATTATATTATATTACATTATATTATATTATATTATATTATATTATATTATATTATGGACACCGTGATAGCCCAGTGGTCAAGTTCTACCATCTGAGCCCTGTCGCCAGTTCGATTCCCGTCGGTGCCACCAGTATTTTCATTGAACATACCGGTCTATTTCTGGACCAGTATTTTCATTGAACATACCGGCCCGTCTGGAAGTGTTGGAACTGCCCTTGCGGGGGTGTCATTAGAGCTTATCGTCAATTCTTCGTACTCCCCTCACGGGTGAGACGATGGAGGCGCATGTGCAGAAATGCATCAGCCATTGACAGAGAGGCACTATATTATATTATATTATATTATATTATATTATATTATATTATATTATATTATATTATATTATATTATATTATATTATATTATATTATATTATATTATATTATATTATATTATATTATATTATATTATATTATATTATATTATATTATATTATATTATATTATATTGTTCTGTGCGAGGCTCGGGACCGGGGAGGGGAGAAAACTTTCCTAACACACTGCCCGACGCCCCCTCCCTCCCCTGCGCTGCGGGAATGGCGGCGGGCCCGCGTCAGCACTGATTATCCCCGGCGCAGGCACGCGCTTCCGCAGCAGGTGAGGGCCAGCAGGAGAAGGCCGGCAGATGCAGCACGCTGCCAGGCCGTTCTTACGCGCTGCGGCCCACCCCCGGGCCCCGGCTACAGGTAGCTCGTGATGCGCTGTAGGCCTACCACTGGGGCGGCGTCGTCCTTGTAGCCCGCGCCCGCCTCGTCCCGCCCGCTAAGCTCCGGCGCCGGGGCCACATCGCGGGCAGCCACATAGACGACGGGCGGCAGTGGCCGCCCGACGGGCCGGGCCGCGGCTAACAGGGCGGCCAGGCACCACCCCTGCAGGCACGCCGAGGCCAGGCCCCAGGCTACCCGGCCCCGCCCAGCAGTATAATAAGCACACCACCACAAGGCCCAGCCCGCCCACCAGCCCAAGGCGGCCGCGCGGCCGGTGGCCAGGCGCTGGGCGTAGAGCAGCCCGGCCAGCAGGGCCGTCAGGCTCCCCAGCAGGGCGAGTGTCGCGGCGGGGGGGCGTCCGTCCAGGAGGGGGACGCACAGGACCCCCGTGCCGGCCAGCAGCCAGCCGACCGCCGCCCCGCCACTTCGCTCCACCGTCAGGCATGCCCAGCCCAGGCAGTCCAGCGCCCACGTCCAGCGGGGCTCGAACGCCCAGGGCACCCCTGGGCACTCGCCGCGTGCCGAGCCCTCGTCCAGCGCCCAGGTCCGAACCCAGGCCGACACCGTCAGCACCAGCAGGATGGCGCCACGCCACCCGACCTGGGGACCGCGGCCCAGCAACGTCAGCAGGCTGCCCGCTAGGACCCCCGCCGCCTGGCTGGGCCAGAAGCTGACGTATATCCTCCAACGGGCAGGCGAGAGTGAGAGTCTGGCCGTGCCGGCTGGCTGCGCCCTAGGGCTCTCGCCGGCCGGCCGGGGGAAGGGTTCGGACGGGGGGAAGGGGTGGGAGGCGGCGGCGGACAGGGGAGACGACGCAAGCGGGGGGAGTGAGAGAGGGGGGTCTCTCGCCGCCACCGGCACTGCACTGGCGCGGGGGGGGGGGGGGGGGGGGGGGAGGGAGGGCAAGGGGCTGGGCGCGGGAGCTCAGGGGCCCGCCGGCGAGGCCCGGGCCCCAAACCTGGCCCGAACGAGCGGGCCGAGCAACCCCGCCGCCAGGCGCTCCCAGCCCCCACAACAGACACTAGCCAGGGTCTGGACCGCCGAGCAGCAGTCGTCCGAGTCCAGGGCCAGGAGGCGCCGGGCACAAAAGAGGAGGACCTCCAGGTGAGTGTGCTGGGCCAGCGCCTCGCTCACGCTCCCGCACGCCAGGGGCTCCCAGAAGCTCTGGCCCCGCAGCCGGTGGCGGCGCAGCCCCTGGCGGCGCAGAAACGCCTGCAACCACCGCTGGCTGCACAGGCGGTGGCTGGCGAGCCGGGTGGACGTCACGTGCCGCCCCAGCAGGTCGAGGTACGCCTCCCAGCCGCAGTCCAGGGCCTCCACGGCGTAGACAGTCCAGAACCTAAACCCGCCCCTCGGCAGCACCTCGTGGAGCAGCACGTCCCAAGCCGCGCAGAAGCGCGGCGTGCCCGCCGAGCCGCGCCAGCCGGGCAGGCCTGGGGGAGGCTGCCCTTACAGGTACACAAGAAGTACAGCAGCGCTGCGTCGCACGTCGGCTGCCGCGGCGACTGGAGCGTGCACAGGGTAGAATCGTCTAGGTCCGTGAACACGATCCGCCGCACGGGCGCCTCGTCGCCCGGCCGGCCCAGCCGTAGGAGCACGTTGGTCGGTTTCTGGTCGAACGGGAACAGCTGCGCCCCCAGGACCAGGCGCTGCAACAGGCCGGCCACCGGCTGCAGCACGGCGCTGGCAAACGGCCCGGCCTGCTGCGGATACCCCCATTGCGTGAGATCGCAGTCGAACTCTTCCAGCTGCAGCAAGACCAAGCAGTGTCCGGCGGCGGCGGGGGGCGGGTCCGCCGGACAGTTGCACCCCCTAGCTTCCAACAGCAGTCTAACCGTCTTGGCCACCGGGCCGCCGGCCGAGGCCGGCAGCCTAGCCCAAGACAGCGCGGTGTCACTGGCCAGGACCTGGATCTGGTACAGGGCGGGGCCAACCCCCAGCCGCTGCAGCCGTTGGTAGCCCGTTTCCTGTTTTAAGGCACTGCCCTCCCCCCTGGCTAAACACGACTCCGTACGTGCCTCGGCCTAGCACGGGCAGGCCGTGCAGAGTCCGCAGCGCGGCGCGGGTAGCGTCGGGGCCCAGGTACACTAAGGGGGCCTCGGAAGCCTCGGCCCGGCGGGGCCCGGTGCGGGGAGCATGGCGGCGGCCCCTGGCGCCCTAGCTTTTGGGGGAGGGGAGGGGGGTTAGCCTCCTCTCGGGGCACGCGGGGCCGGGGCCGCCAGGGTTCGGCCGCAGGGGGAAGGGGAGGGAGGGGAGGCCGGGGCGTGCCGTGCCGGGCGGCAGGAGGGGGTAGGGCCCCGGGGCCGGTCGTCTTCTCCCCCTTCCCCCTCCCGCCACCCGGCCTGGCACGCCCCCCACGCCGCTCCCCCAGCTCCGGGCCCGGCTATCTGGACTAGCCTCGCTGATCCAGCCCCGGGCCCGATTCAACCGGGTCAGCTTCGGGCCCGGCTCAACCGGGTCGTGGGTGGCGGCGCGGCGAGCGCCGCGTTTGACTCAAGTTCGTGCCGCGGTTCGGAGCCACCTGACTGTAATCATAAAAAGACGCGCTGGCGAGACGCCTGCTGGCGAGACGCCTGCTGGGCAGAGCGCCCGGTTAGGGGGTAGAGAGGTCCTGATCCTCGGCTAGAGGGCCCAGCAACGCCTTCGCTTCGTCCGTTAGTCGCGCCCCGTTGGATGAGGGACAGGCTGACACGAGGGCTCTTCCACTTCAGGGGACCTACGGCAGACGCACTACTCATGCCATCCAGCACCAGGTTGTTTTGCCACAGGTCCGCCACCAACAGGAGCCAGGCGTGTGGTACGATGGCGGTGTATAACAGGTTCGCCCGATCCTTAGTCGAGATGAACCACAGGGCCCGCACTAGGCACAGGAGCACACAGGACCCCTCGTCCCCTGGTCCGCGTCCAGCACACCACTGGGGCGGCCCCCCCACCCGTGGTCAGGTACGTATTGTATGTCCGGCCCGGTGTAAGCCGGGGCAAAGCGGGCCCGGATCCCGTCTACCTCCTCCTTTGTGCGCGAACGCCAGGGATCATACAACACCAGTGACTCCTGGGAGTCGCGAGGAATAAACAGCACGTTGGCGTGATCTTTGACATCCAAGAGGAATACCGTGTACGCAGCGCGTTCTTGGTCGGTGGGGGGCTCGCTGGCAGTGAGGCACCGGGGCAGCAGGGTAGCGAACGGCCGTGACCTGTCCTGGAACTGTAGCTGACTCAAGCAGGCCAGCAGTCTGTTCAGCGCTGCTAGGGTGACGCCCGAGGCACCTCCGACACCGTCCGCGAGGCTCATACCAAAGTGGGCGTACCCATCCTGACCGCCCGGGTTCAGGCTCGAGGCCAGCGGCCGGTTCCCGTCGAGCTGGCGGAGCTTGAGCCAAAAGTATAGTACCCACTGTTCGGCGGCTCGGTACTCCACGACCGTGTCCCAGGCCAGGGTGTGACGTTGGAGAGCCGGGACGAGGGCGGGACGGCCGCAGCAACGGGGCCTCGTCCAGTACCTTTGTCTCGCCGTACAGGAGCGTGACCCGCAGCAGCGCGTAGACCCAACAGCACTGCTCGCGCGGTCCCACCGGGCCTACCCAGTAGAGTTTGCCGGCCTGGCGCCAGGGGCGGTCCCCCCGGTTGTGGCCCTGGTGCTCCACGTACGCTCGCAAGGCTAGCTCGCGCAAGCGGTACTGGTTCTGGACATCGGGCCCCCCCAGAGACAGGCCCGCCTCCTCCCGCACCTGCAGCGGGCGCTGCTCCCAGCACCCCCCGCGGGGCGAGGCCCGGTGGAGCAGGGCGCCGAGCGTAGCACGGAAGTGGGGGTGACGTTCATGCACGGACTCTAGCGCCGTCTGCGCTGCTGCATACTCGGCCACGAACTGGTCTACGACGTCCTGCTTCAGCGCAGGCTCCGTACTTCGTGTGCCCCAGCTCTGTCGTAACAGGTCCCAGTACGGGGGCCCGGCCGTGCCGGGAGTGCCCGGGTGGCCTAGCAGCCGGGCCAGCTGGTCACGGACTTCGCGCTCGTCCTGGCCCTCCAGGATCAGCAAGGCCACGGGATCGACCTCCAGGCCCGCCCACCAGCTCGCGAAGTCTCGGGCTTGCTGCGCGCGCGAGACGCACAGGCGACGCCTCGCGTCCAGCGGCCAGCCAAAGAACGGGCGCCCGGGGAAGGCGTCCAGAACCTGTGCCAGCGAACGGGGCGAGAGGTCCAGCCCCGCCAAGAAACTCAGCACGGGGCCCCGGTCTTCCAACTGCCGACCGGCGGCGTAGGCCAGGCTGGCGTCGACGAGCAGGGCGGTGTCCGCTCCCTGGCCCCCCAGGCTTTGCCTGTACTCGCGGCAGAAGGTGAGCAGCTGGGGAACCCAGATCTCCCGCTGGCCGGCCAAGGTGAGGAGGTAGCGCAGGCAGTGGGCGTGTCGCCACTGCCAGCCCTGCTCTGCCTCGTATTTGGCGCAGGCGTCTAGGTCCGCCGGCGAGACCCGAGGGTCCCCCGCACGCTCCAGCCGGCGCCCGATCACTAAGTACTCCGACAACCGGGGCCCCAGGGCATGCTCGCACGGGACGTTCGGGTCTGCCTGGAGCGGCCGGCCGAAGTAGTGCAGGTTGGTGCTCGCGCCGGCGTAGGCCCAGGCCCGCGCCGGCTGGAGTCCGAGGACGAGCTCCCCCCCGGCGGGCGTGCCGGCCCCGCCGGCCGTGGCGGGCGCCCGCGGGGTCCGGGCCTGCGCCCGGGCCAGCAGCAGTCGGAGGTAGTCTGCGCAGTACCCCTGGCCCCTGATGGCTTGGCCCCCACGGCCCAGCGCTCCGTCCCCGCTTGGGGCACGACGCACGTGTCCAGCACAGCCGGCGCCGGGCACGCCCAGCCCGCCAGCGCGGGCGCCTCATCGCCCGGCAGGGGGTCTCCCAGGTCCGCCAGCGCATCTTCGAGGCTGCGCTGGAAGTAGTCCAGCACGTCGTACAGGTGCACGGGGGTCTGCTCCGCGGGCGGGCCGGCTGCGCCGTCGCCCAGGCGCGCCTGTGTGTCGCCGAGGCGCGCCCGCAGGTACAGCGCCTCGGGGCCCGAGATCTCCTGGCAGATGAGCCGCAGCTTGTTCCTGCACCGCCGGGGCGGGAACAGCACACAACGGGGTCGCGCCAGAGCAGGCCCCAGAGCAGGCCCGGCCTCTGGTCGGCCCCGCACGCCGCGACCTCCCTGTCCAGCAGCGCAAACCTGGCGTTCAGGCCGACGGAGAAGTACGGCTGCCCCTTGAACAGCTCGCCTAACCGCCGCAGCACCTGCTGGTCGGCGCCCGAGCGGGGCCGCCAAGGGCGTGCGGTGAGCAGCGACAAGAAGCGCAGAGGGGAGGCCGAGGACACTGGTAACGCCTGGTGTTCAAAGTAATGCAAGGCGGCCCGGAGCACCAGCGTGTGGTCGTCGTCCTGTTCGTGGCCGGCTTGTGGGAGGCAGAGGTCCAGCAGGTTCGGGAGCCAGAGGTCTTGCTTGGCGGCCCGGGTGAGCAGCCACTGCCTGCATTCGGGGGGCAGGCGGTGGCCTGGGCTAGCTTGCACCAGCTCCTGAAAGGTGATCAGGGCCTGCACCCGCGGATTCGAGGGACCCTCCTCCTCCCAGCACTGCTCCGTCTGCTGCTGCAGTTCGGCGCCGTACTCTAGCAGCGTCAGCCGCAGCTTCTGCCCTTGGGCATCCAGGCCCCCGGCGCACGCTAGCGCCTGCCCTTTGGCCTCCGGGTCCCCGGCGCACCCGGCCTGCTCGAGCGCGCCCGGCCTGCGGATGTGCCAGCGTGAAAGCCCGGGCGCGCCCGGGCCGCGGACGTGCCAGCGTGTCTGCCCCGGCGACCGTGAGCGTCGTCGCTGCCGCTTCTGGCGGCGAGGGCCAGGGGGGCCGTGGTCCGCGCAGGGGGGCAGGACAGGTAGCGCACGCTCGCAGCAGGCCGTCCAGGACCCGGGCGCCACCTGGGCTAGCCAAGGACTGGCGCACAGGTCCGCGAGAAAAGTGGAAGGGAGGCGGCCGTCGGCGGCTGGATAGCCGCCGCAAGCGCCGCACACTAGCCTGGCCCGGCTGGGGGCTCGCAGGGGCCGGTAGCGCTGGCACAAACCCAGCGCGCCGGCCCTGAGCTCCGGCCGGCATTGCACGGGGAGGCACAGCTCGCCGCGCACGGGCGGCGCGCGGCCGCCTACATACTCCCACAACGTCTGGCTCAGGCGGCACGCGCAGGCCGTGCGGGCCGCCATGTCGCTGGCTGGGTGCGTGGCTTCGATCACTGGCCCGAGCGCGCGCTTTTACTACCACGGCGTCCGCCCCCGCCGGGGCAGGGGACCGACGCCTCTCTCTCCCGCGCCCCCGGCGGCCCCCACCCGGCCGCCGCCAGGCGGGGGAAAGAGCAGAGGCGGGTAGCTGCTTCCTCTCCTACACCCCCTCCTCCTCTCCCCCCCCCCCCCCCCGGCGGTGCTCGCGTGCCGCCCACCACCCCCTGCCCGCGGCTGCTGCTGCCCCTGGCAGTACCGGGTAGTCAGACCATGACGGAACACCCGGCAGGCGAGGCCTTTGCGTCGTTGTTGCGCACGTGGAAATCGCGCGCGGGGGGGCTGGTACCCAGGCCCGGCCCCGGGCGCGAAGGCGGGCCCGGGGGCGAGCCCGAGGGCGGGCCCGAAGGCGGGTCCGGGGGCGAGCCCGAGGGCGGGCCCGGGGCCGGGCCCGGCGTCGGGCCCCGCCAGCGCCTCCTGCGTCCGCGCGGGCGCCGAGGCCCCCCCACCGCGACCAGGCGACGCCGCCGCCGCCGCCGAAGTCTCTCAGCTGCGGGCCGAGCTGGACAGGCTGAGCGCGACGACCGAGGTGCTGGTCCGCCTAGTGCGAGAACTCACCTTCCACCGGGCTTACCAGGTCCCGGTCGCGGAGCTGCGTGACCAAGGGGTGGACCTCGCGGACGGCTACCGTGCCGCGGTCAACGTGCTCGGGGGCTGCGTCGACGTGGAGGTCCGCGGCCTGCGCGCCGGTCCCGGGCTACTCTTTACGCTGCCCGGGTGGGCCAGGCCAGTCGATCCCACGCCGGCGCCGGTCGAGGCCGTGCGGCTCGTCCCGGCCGCCGCCGAGGGTGTCCAGCGGTGGCAATATGTCACGACCGGCAGGCTGGTGTTCGGCATCGACGGGACCGTAGTGTACGAACATCTGCTCTCGCTGGCACCAGCGGAGCTGTGGGGACAGGAGGGCGGCTTCGACGCGCAGCGGGGGCTGAGCGCCCGAGCCTGCTTTCCACGCCGGCTGGGCTCGGAGACGACGGCCGCTGGCCAGGGAGCGAGCGTCCCCGGCCTCTGAGCCCCGGGGAGCGCGCGGGCGGAGGGGGGCAGAGGTGAAGGGCGGCCGGCTCCTCTTCCCTGGGAGGGGGCCCCGCTCCTCCCGCCCGGGCCGCCTCCTCTTTGGGCCGCCTCGCTGGCTCCCCCCCCCTGCTGGCCGGCCGGGACCCTGCCAGGGCCAAGGGCCGGCCCCTCCCCTCCCGCGACCGGCGGGGCGAGGGGACCCAAGGAGACGGCGGCGCCCCCGGCGGGCGGGAGCAGGCGTCGACGGGGCGGCCCACAAAAGCCCCCAGGCCTCGCGAGTATGTCGGTCACGGGCGGGGCGCCCGCGCTCCCCCCCGCGTACGGTTCGGCGGCCGAGGTGCGGGCGTGGCTGCAGCGCTTCCCGGTGGCCGAGGCCGACGCCTGGCTGGCTGCGCAGAGCGAGCGGCTGGGCCCGGAGCCGCCGCCGCGGGAAAAGCTGGAAAGGCTGCGGCTCCAGTCTCTGCGGGCGGAGGCCTTCTTCCCCCCGACGTGCACGGGGGGCGGAGACAACGTGGAGGACCTGCCCCCCCTGCCCGCCCTGGTCTGGCAGACGTTGAAAGAGGTGCAGCTGCAGGGCGCCGAGGCGCACGGGGGGTCGTACACTGCGTTTGCGATGCCCAGGGACCTGTGCCTGTTGGAGCTGGAGGGGCTCTGCCGCACGAGCGCGAGTTGGCTGGTCACGCCCAAGGACGACGGGGTGCGCGCCCTGGTCTTGGTCCTGTACGACAAGCCCTTTGCGATCCTGCGCGGCAAGCCGTGGGTCACGGACCTGTGCCCCGAGGTGTCTTTTCTGGCGGGCGCGGCACCCGCCGCGGCCGGCGGACCCCGGGACCTGTGGCTGCTGGACACGGAACGGGTGGAGGTAGCCCCCGGGACCGTGCTGTACCGCGTGTGTGACCTGCTGGCCTGCGGCCGGCGCTCGTACATGTCGCTCCCTTTCGGGCAGCGCCTGTGGCTGCGCGACGTGCTGCTCCAGGCCCACTGCAGCGACGACGCGCGCTTGCGGCGGGAGGACTGGCCTTGCCTGGTGACCAAGACCTTCGTGCCCCTGCGCGACCTGCAGCGGGACCTGCTGCCGAGGCTCGAGCGCCCCGCCGGCGCCCAGTGCTGGGGCTTCCTCGAGCCCGGCGGCGGCGGGGACCGGCCGCCCGACACGGACGAGTGCCGTATCCCGGTGGACGGGCTGGTGTTTGCGCGCGGCGACGCGCCGTACCGCGGTGGCGGCCAGCGCGCGCTCCGCAAGTGGAAGTTCGAGCAACCCACGCTGGACTTGGAGGTGCTGCGCTCGGTGCGCACCGAGCGGGGCTATTGGGTCTGCTGGGGGCTGCGCTGCCCAGCGCTGCGCCCGTGGCGGCCGGCGCTGCACAGCGAGGTGGCGTTCGACTGGGCCCTCATTGGGCAGGCGGCCAGGCGGGCCGTGGAGGACTACTGGGGGGCCTGGCTGCTGCGCGGGCCGCCCCCGGCCCACCCGGGACCCGAGGCCACCTTCTACGCGCCGCACCACGAGCTCTGCCTAGTCAACCGGCAGGCCAGGGCGCTGCCCGGGGTCTGGGCCTGCTGCCACTACCGGCAGAAGGACGGCGTCTGGCGCGTGGTCCGGCTCATCTTCGAGGCTCTGCCGGGCGACCAGCACACGGCCGACAGCCGGGGTTGGCCGGTGGACTGGGTGCGCGACGCCGGTCAGGGCCTGCCGTCCGTGCTCCCTGCCCCAGGCGGTCGAGGAACTGCTGCGCTACAAGGAGGCGGGCGCCGGGGCCAGCCTCACGCCCCGCAACCTGTGCTTCCTGCGGCACCGACGTGCAGGAGGCGGGGTCCGTCGTCGGCCTGGCGTACGCGCTGCCGTGGCAGGACCACGCGATGGGGCTCGAGGGCCCCGCGCTCCCCCCGGCCGCCGGGGGCTCACAGACCTTTGCCGCGCCGGCCTTGGGCGCCTGCTACACGCACGAGGAGCTGCAGCAGCTCAGGCCCGTCCCGGGCTCGGTGTGGGAGGTAGCGCTGACGCCCGGCCCCGCCGGCTGGCACCCCCGCCCCTTGCGCACGCGGGCCAAGAAGGAGGCCAACTTCCACACCACCGTGCTGCAGGCCCTGCGCGCGGTCGCGTCGTGCGCGACCCTGGACTCTTTGCTGGCCCTCGACCTCGGCCCGGGCGCGGCGGCCGCCCTGCCCGGCGGCCCGCCCGGCGGCGGCGGCCCCGGCGACGGCGCCCCCCACGGCGCCCTCCCCCCGGCCAAGCGGCGCCGGCACGACGGCGCGCGGGCCGCCTGACTCCCCGCCCCTGCGGTGCGACCGGCCGGACGGGGAAGGCGGGGGGAAGGGGGGGGGGGGGGGCGGGCATTTGCCCCTCTCCCCCCCTCAGGGGGGCGCGAGCTCTCTCCCCTCTCTTCCCCCCCCCCCCTCCCCCCCCCCCCTTTCCCACCTTTCTTCCATCTTCTTCCCCGGCTGGCGATGACCCTGCCGCTGGCTTTGCCCCGGTAACGTGCAGTGTAAAGTAAAGCCAAGGAATTCCGTGGACCTGCCTCCACTCTCTTCGTCCATGCAGTCCGGCGGAGCAGGCAAAACACAGCGGTATACGTACGCGTCATCGCCATCGTGCTGCTCGGCCCCTTATCAGTAGCCACGCTCTCTGTTGACATCGTGTACATGTTTGAAGAAAGCGGCGGCCAGACAGCCAAAGTCTACAATACCGTCTCGGCGATGAACGGCATGGTGATGTCCTTGCTGGCAGTGCTAGTGATCGTTTCTACACTGTCACTCTCGTCCGAACGCTGGGTTGCCCAGGCGGCAGCCGAACAGTACCAAAAAACGGAAGGCCAGACCACGGCTGCCGGGAGGTCACTACGTGCGGCCGTCGCGCGGGTGCAGAGCAAGGTGTCGATACTAGCAGACACACGCGATCGAGTGGCGAGGCTGTGGTTCATGTCGACCTCCTTCTTATTCGCTACCTTGCTGCAGATCATCGCCTTTGCCTTCATTGTCCGCGTCAGCTACGACAGTCCCAAGCTGCTCGGTGTCGAGAAGGAGCAGCAGTGGGACGTGAACCTCTTGGATGGCAACGGCACGGCCATCTGCAGCCAGTGTGTCCTGCAAGCAGCTGATACAGCGGCAGCGTGCAAGACCATGCGCCTGCTCAGCTGGATCGGGGGGATCGGCTTCTCCATCGTGGTCAACGCGCTAGTAGTAGCCCAGTGGGCCACTCTGCCGGTCCTGACCATGACGATGCGCATGTCCTACCCCATCGTGAAGGCCTCCAAGGAAACCACCGCCAAAACCCAGCTGCTGGAAGATACAGACAGGGAAGAAGGACCTCCCTAAAATATAAGCGATTTCCAAGTTTTTGTCGGCAGTTTTAATTAAAGTACGGGTGCCGGCACTGAGAGAGAAGGAAAGCTAAACGCGCGCCCCCCCCCCCCCCCCGCTCAGGCCGTCTTTTGCGACTTGCGCGGGGGGCGGTCCGCGCCGGCAGCGGCCGCGCGTTTCTTCGGGCGGCCGCGCTTGTCCTGGTGCGCCGGCGCCCCGCGGTCGAAGGCCTCTTCGACGCCGGCCAGGCAGCGGCCCTCGACTAGGTGGTAGGAGCGGTTGACGTCGGCTAGCACGATCTTCTTGCGCTTCTGCGAGTCGGCGTACGCGACGCAGCGCCGGGTCAGGTCGTGCACCACTTCATCCAACAGCTTGGTCGCGTTGGCGCGCAGGCTCGACGCCTGGCAGCGCCGGATGCCGCTGCGGCGCAGGAAATGCTTCACCTCGGACGGACGCAACGGGCCGGGGGCCTGGCTCTTCTTGCGGTGCCGCACGGCGATGCCGTGCTTGCTCTTGTAGGCCGTAGCCTTGCTCTGGCGGCCCCCCTTCTTGCCCTCGCTCGCCGCGTCGGCGGGGACGGGCTTCCCCTGGCCGCGCGGGGCGGGCGCCTCCTCTGGTTCTTCTTCTTCCTCTTGGTCGGCGGCGGATCCCTGCCGGTCCTTCTCTGCTTCGTCTGGGGCGGGCCCCTCCGGTTCGTCTCCACCTGGCGCGGGCTCGGGGGGGCTGCCGGTGGAGGAGGGCGCCTCGGCGGGTTCGTCGGTCGGCTCCGCCTGAGAAGCGGGGGGGGCGTTCTTGTCGCGGGGCATCAGAAGGCGCAGTGCCAAAAGGTGTGCTGGCTCTCGCTAGGGGTGCACGTACGTTAGACGGGACGTGTGTTGTGCCCCGTGTCCCCGTGCTACCTGCCCCGGCGGCCGCCCGGGCGGCGGGCCGTGCCGGGAGGGGGGGAGGAGGCCGGGGGGGGGGGGGGGGGGGGGGGGGGCTCCCCGCCCGCGGCCCGCAGTTGCCCCCGCCCGCCGCCCCCCGGCCCGCCGCCCCCCGGCCCGTCGCCGCCCCTCCCGGCGGCTACCCCCGCCCGCGCCCCCGGCCCCTCTCCCCTCCTCCCTCGCCTCTTGTCCCCCACCCCTGCCTCCCTCCCCCGCCCGCCGGGCGGGCAGGGCTAGCCCGCGCGTGCGTAAAGCAGGCTAAAACCAGTCGAGGAGGATGTCCGGCGGCGCCGGGCCGGAGAGGAAAGATGCGGCCGGCTGCCGTCGCTGCAGCTGTTGCATGAGCTCCCGGCCCCCTAAGCCTGTCAGTGGGGACACGGAGCAGGCGCGCAGGCACCAGAGCAACGTAGGGGAGGTTCTTTAAAGCGAGAGCGGCCCGGTACAGCTGGTGTCACAATTCCTGAGCCGCACCGACACCGACAAGGCCGCCGTGGGCCTCCGGGGGGCACTTGCGCGGGAGCCGCCGTGGGGCCGGGCCCAAGACCTGCTGCTGAGCTACCTGCACTGGCGCTGCCTGCAGCCTAGACCGAACGGGGACCCGCTGGTGCTAGCAGCCGTCCTGCAGGACTTCCTAGACGACCGGACACAGCAGGTCCAGGACATGGCTTAATGCCTGGGCACAGGCTATAGGCCGCCACAATTTAAAGCGGATGAGGAGGAGAAAGAGGGGGCGTTTAAAGCGGACGAGGAGGAGAAAAGGTGGGCGCGGGCCGCCGCCGACCTGGAGACCACCCGCTCGCTCGTGTTCCGCCCCTTGCTCCTGCCACCACCCGTGGACGCCCAGGCAGGCGCACCCCCGTCCGCGCTCAGCGAGGCAAAGCTGGCGCAATACTGGGGTGCGCTCGGCCGGGCCGTCAGGCTGGTGCTCGGCGGCCGCGACGGCCTGCACCAGCTCGTCCTCGGCCTGGGCCCCGGCCAACCGCGGGGGCTGGTCCGGCTCCTCGGGTCCTGTTTTCCCTTCCGTGTCTCGGACTCTGTCCGTGTAGACCACCTGGTGTGCCAGGGTCTAGTGCTCGAGGGGAAGCTGTCCCTCCCGCCCCCGCGTTCGGATGAGTTCCTGCAGACGGACGCGACGCCCGTGCA
>WBZZ01002588.1:107500-147475 GCA_019918135.1 Paulinella micropora | reverse complement strand
TAGAAACCCCAACATTTTTAGAAAACCCTGAAAATATCCTTTACCGCTTTACCGCTATCAGATAAGCAACGAGAAGTAATTTATAATAATATAATTAAAGAGAAAGATAATATATAATGGGGCTACGAGAGAAAGCCTTGTCATTGGGCGCGACAGACTTCGGCGAGAGTAAAGTGAAAGGAAAACAAGTATTATGTCGTCTATAACGGCCGTCGCATCAGCTTTAGCGCATCTGGTTATTCAGATTATACCAAACATCAAGACGAAGACAGACGGGAAAGTTATCGTGCCAGACATCAAGCAATCAAAACAAAGGATGGAAAGCCCGCATATTTAAACAAAAACCAACCCGCATATTGGGCTTATCACTTACTTTGGTAAATTATGGATAGTATAATATATGTTATTTAATATTGCTTTTTGTGTTATCTCCAACTTGTTGAGATTTGTGTTAGGTCGGACTGCCTGCGACTTTTACTCTCGTGTAAGCGAAAAAAAGAATGAGAGTTGTGCTTATTGTATCCAAAAAGGAATAGATACAGGGTTTAAGTGTGTTTTTATAAGTAATGGAAATAATATGTGTCGTAGTTTTGATGAGGCACTACCCTTAATGTGCTCAAATGACGCTTCGTGGTATAAAATATATTTGTATGAATGCTCACTTCTTACTTGAAGAAGGAGAAGGAAGCACGATGCCGATTAAGAGTGTAAGGATACCTACATATACATTAGCCTGCTCACAAGGCATGTTATTTTTAGCGAGTTTTTTATTAAGCAAATCGTAATGATTGCTATTATAATCATCATTTGAAATAGATACTTAATCATTCTGCTGTCGGTTTTCCTTGTCGTCATACAGCAGTTCCATTCGTTCTCAATTTCATTGTCAATCTTTTTTCTTCCGTCTTTAGTTCAATATCCAAAACGCGAGACTTTAATTCGGGAGTTAGTTCGCCATCCATATCCATAATAGGCGGGGGTCTGTGAAGTCTAGTTGTATTATTGCTGGACATTTGAAAAAACGACTGCTCTAATTTCTGCTAATTGGTTTGCTTGGTCTTGTAGTATATTAAGTAAAGTTTTATTTTCTTTTTCTAAATTATCTCCAACACGTTGGAGATTACCTACCTTTTCCGCCATATGTTGAAAAGCACTAACAAGTATCGGTATAAAATCTGTATATGTTATGCCTTCAAGGTATCCTTCTCCGTCGTCTGCTTTTATTCCACTTTCGGATACAAATTCTGGAAATATTTTTTAAACTTCGTCCGCAATAAATCCGTTGCCTTTTTTTTCTTTCTTCTCATCTGATTTCCAATAATACGAACAGCAGTTTATTTTCATTAGTTTCTCGCAACAATCCCCGCAGTCTAATGTTTTAATATCTGATTTTAGCCTCCTGTCCGATGAGTTTGTCCAAGCACCATTCAAAGGAATATAATTATAAGCACCAGACGGCTCGCCAGTAGTAGAGTTTGAAGTAGTCCAAGCGTGAAGCAAACCAGTAGAAGAAACAATTACTCCATAATTCGTATATCCTCCCGATTTAAAATATAGTTGTGCGTCAACGGTAGAAGCGGGTCTTTTTCTTATGGTTAAAAAACCGCTGGATGCTGTTGGGATGACTACCTCTCCCGACGTATTAATGTTCATCGCCTCAGTGTAAGATATATTGTTTCCCACAGTTGTTCCTGAATTATAATAAAAAGTGAGTTTTACACCTTTTTGAATTAGAAAGTTAGATGACGCAGAAGATGATTTCCAGTTCGTGCCGTCAAAATAAGCATCAAAACTTAAATTAACATTGTCGTGTGCCCAATTCAATAATTGAAATGTTGGATAAGCATCTGTGGATATTACTGCCTGTAAGTGTGCCCCTGCGACATTACTCGCCGTCCCGTATATTTCTAAACCACCTGTCGCTCCCACTCCTTTCGTTGAGTTGTCTATGATTATCGGTTTTCCTGATGCTGTTGTTATTTTGTCGCTTGTTGCCAATGTCGTTGTTGATATTCCAGCATTTGCCGTTATTAATCCACTCGCGGTTGCTGTTGTTGTTGATATCCCCGCATTTGCTGTTATTAATCCACTTGCTGTTGCCGTTGTTGTTGATATTCCAGCATTTGCCGTTATTAATCCACTTGCTGTTGCCGTTGTTGTTGATATCCCCGCATTTGCTGTTATTAATCCACTTGCTGTTAATGTTGTTGTAGTCATACCAGCAGTTGCCGTTAATGTCGTTCCAGTTATTGCTCCGCCATTTGTTATGTTGTTGCTGTTCATATCTAAGGCACCATAAAACCGCATACCGCCAGCATTGTTAAAACGGACAATGTCAGACGAAGCACTTTTATTATCCAAAAGTTTTGAAATATAAAGTCCCGCCCCTTTTTACATCAGATGCTACATTAGTGAATACATAACCTCGTTGGTTCGCGGTTCCGCTTGTAGCAGTATTTAAAGTAAATAAGAAATACTGATAATCACCCGTTGTCTGTGAAAAGAATATATCTCCTCCGTTTTGGTTTAATATCCTCGCTCCATTATATGTTATATTTCCGCCATTAGTGCTAGTTTGATTATTAAAATCAGCATTGTTCGTTAAAGTCAGATATTTTATCGTAGTGCTCGCCCCATTAAATGTTTTGCTTCCTGTTATGGTTTGGTCTGTTGTTAGTCCCACGAAATTAGTATCAACATAACTTTTATTCGCTCCGTCTGTTGATAATGTCGGAGTTCCAAGGTTGGCTATTTTGCTACTATTACAATCTAGCCCCGAAGCATTTACCCAACCGACGATTGCCCCATCAATAACAAAACTTACTTTTTTGGCATTTATTTCAAAGTTATAATTTACGCCCGTGCCCATATCAAGACATCCAATAGTTCCTATATTGGCTGTGGAGTTAAAAACCACGAATGTTCCCTTTGTTGTTGCATTCGTTGAATTTCCAGTTATTTCAAGTGCGCTACTAAATGTTTTAATTCCTGCTATGGTTTGGTTTCCTGAGGTTTTAACTGCCGAAGTATCAAGGACAGAAACATCCACACCATCAACATTACCAACATTTGTAATCGCAAATCCTCCCATATTTAATCCAGCCGTCATACTAGCAGTGCCGTCTAATCTAAGAAAGGGTGATGCCACATTTCGCCATTGTCCAGTGCTATAAATGAGTAGTTGATTATCTGCTACTGATGAGACAATCACATCGCTATGTGTATCAATACTTCCACTCGCCGACACTTTCGCCGTGTTCGTATCGTGCTCTGATAGCCAAGTTGTGATAGACCTACCATTTAGTTGATTTACATTTGTTATGCTTTGACTTTTCATATCAATCCCCGCACTAGTATTTATTATGTTGCTGAATGTCTTAATACCCGCTATGGTTTGGTCTCCCGTTAGTTTGACCACAGAAGTATCAAGGGTGGATACATCCACACCATCAACATTACCAACATTTGTAATAGCAAAACCACCCATATTTAAACTGCCCGTCATAGCCGTTGTGCCGTCTTTTGCTAATTTTGTATCGGTATATGCTTTCGTTGAAGCATCATTGTCATAGAATGGTGCTGGAAGTCCGCTAATTGCTGTCGTGCTGTTAAAATTAAAAACATTGCCCGTTAATGTTATCCCACCACCTGTTGTTGGAGCAAAAAGTATGGACGAGCCGACAAAAGATAATGGATAGCCCGTTGCGCCGCCTGCCTCCGACGAATAGTTAGAGCCCATATTATTGTTATAATTAAAGAATAATTTGCCTGTGTTTAATGGATTTGTGTCTTTTACGGCCACATAAGTAGTAAATGTTTTGTTTCCTGTTATAGTCTGGTCTCCCGTTAGTTTAACGACTGCGGTGTCAAGAGCCGAAACATCAATACCATCAACATTGCCTACATTTGTAATCGCAAACCCTCCCATATTTAATCCCGCTGTCATACTGGCGGTGCCGTCTAGTCGTAGAAAAGGTGAAGCAACATTTCTCCATTGGCCTGTGCTATAAATGAGTAGTTGGTTATCGGCGGGTGTGCCTGTAATTAACACATCGCTGTGTGTATTAATTGAGCCATCCGCGGACACTTTATCATTATTGTCTTCGTGCTCAGATATCCAAGTATCAACATCTTTCGTATTTAGTAAATTAACTCCCGTTATATTCAAATTACCGCCCATACTAATGTTGCCGAATTCATCCACATTTATCGGAAAGGTTTTATTTACCCAGTTTATTGAGTTATATGTTAGATAACTATTCATTGCGATTGGTGCGGTTATGACTACATCCGTTAATTTATCTAATTCAAAGTCGCTTATATAACTTGAAGTCAATGTAGCAAATGAAGTGTTGCCCAACCCATCTGTTTTTAATATTTGGTTAGCCGTGCCGTCCGCTATTGGTAAGTCGTATTCGTTATTAATTGACATATAACCAGTATCAGATATCAACAAAGAAGAGTTATTATTTCGCGACGATATTGTTATGTCGTCTGTCCTTGCTTGGACTGAGTTTGCTTCTATGTGGTCGCCGTATAATACTCCATCAACTTCTAAATCCTCGTCTATTATCACAGAGCCGTAATAGTGATATGCCCACGGATTTCCTAAATTGTTCATAATTTAATAGAATTATTTTATATTGTAGTATATATATTTAGTCTTAAAAAAATGAATATATTTGGCCGTTCGCAAGAGCAACAATCTATTGACACAAAAACAATCGCGGTCGTGGCTACTCTGACATTAACAAGAAACATTCAAAATGCGTATGTTGGTCTTGATATGCGCTCATGGATGACTAGTTCAACATTTACAACACTCTGCACGGGCGGATATGGTAGCAAAACAATATCAAGTTTAGGATATGATTATTTTGTTAATGTAGCATTTCGTGGGTCTTTGAATTTACCCGCTCCGACTGGCATAGCAACATTCCAATTTTGGTTTCATATCACAGGTGGCACAAATACATATGATTATTATACCGAAGTGCTAAATTATACAACCGCCATTGATTATAAGTCTTTTGATTGTGTGTGGCTAATCCAAAGATACGGAGTTCAAATGAATTTGACTTGGCAGATGACGTGTCCGAACCCATCTGACACTACCAATAATAGAACAATAAGAATTGTAGATAATGCAACAAATGATGCTCTGGTAGCGTATGCGACTGGTGCGCCATTAACCATAGAAGTGTATTATAAATCAGCGTCTGCGGAGCCTGTATCTTTCAAACCTTCATATTTCAATATTGATGTAATGCGCGACGTAGCACTTACGGCGTCTTATACATGAAACCTGTCATACATATCTTTTAGTGTCGTGAGTTTGCCCTCGTGTTGAGATAAGACATCGCGGAAAAATGTCTTATAATCTAACTTACCATATTTAAGAATGGGGCGTTGCTCTGGTGGTATGTGTGCGTATCTGCTTTCGTGCCATTTCTTCATATCCTCCTGTAATATGGTGCGGTCATCCACTTTCATATACAAGAAATTAAACGGGTCTTTTGATACTTTCAATGTGCCGTTATTATTTCATAGCAACTATACCCGCTTTCGGGCGGATTCCGCTTTGCTTTAATCGGCGTTTTCTTTTCCCTAACTGGCGCAGGCTCCTCTTTTGCTTCCAAAACAGGTAATTCTTTTTTCGCCAATTCTTCTCCTACGTTGGCCTTGATTTCAGTAATACCAGTTTCCTTCAAATCACTTTCTTTAAAAGGCGTAAATTCTTCTGGTTCGTCATTAAAAACAACGCTCTTCAATGTATCAACGGGGGGCAATGAAACTTCAACGTTATCACCCGCGGGGGTTGTTCGGGTCGGTATTTTTCGTAAATGCGACGATATCAGTTTTAAGTGATTTGCTTGTTGGTGGTTTAATATCACTACTTAAATGAGTCCATTTTTCTATCGCATCTAAATAGTTTTGCTTAGTAGATAACATACTATATTAACTACAAGAAAAAAAATCCGTTTTTATATATTGTTTATTCATCGTCGTCGTCGTCGTCATCGTCAAAAGTCCATTCATTATCACCATAAATAACCTTCCATTGATTTTTACATTCTTCTAATGTTGGTAAATCTACGTATCTAACTCGCGTGCCTGCTTCCATCGTTTTCTTCTTTTCTACCATATTTGGCATTAGTTTTTTAAGACTAGTCCAGAAACTAACACGCGAAGTGTGCGGGTCATTCGCATTGGCTTTATACACATCATACAATGCTTCTTTTGAAACTTCTCCACCAAAATGAATTTCTGGAAAGTCTTTCGTGATATATCCTAAGTTTAAGCAATCCAACCACCACTTTCTCAACTTTGAAAGAGATTTTACTTTTTGTTCTCGTAGCCCCTTTGTAATGATTGTTTCGCGATCGTTAAACTCGCTGAGGTCTCGTTCAAGGAGAAACTTTGCCAGTCGTTGCCTGTCAATAGACCTAATATCCGCAATCACTTTTCTCTTTTCGTCTGATTTCATGAGCGCCAGTTCATCAGACACTTCAAGGACGAGCCATCGTTGCTCTGTAGTGCCCGCTGGCACTACCCACTCTTCGCTTGAAGCAAGGACTAAGAATAACATATTTTCTAATGTTAGATTTGGTAAATATTTTTGTTTAAGAGTGAGCGTGTTTTCTGATACAAGTTTCTTAATTGTTCCCGCTCGTTCTTTATCACCACCCCATACCATTTCGTCCATAAACACTACGATTGCTTTTGCGAGTTGAGCATTGAAATCGCCTAATATTTCTCTAACGTCGGACGGCTGGAAGTAATAATCGGCACCAATTATGTCTTTGAATATTTCAAGAATAATCCCCTTACCTGCTCGTTCAGTGCTCGTTAAAACCAATGATAAATGTAGTTTTTGCCACGGCTTTTGGTAAATACTCGCAAACATATCAAGCACCTTTTTTATATATGTCCTGCCTTCCCCCGCACCATCTGTTTAGGATATGTTGAAAGAATGCTTAATTTTTTTCTTCTTCCGCCGTGAAGGATTTCACGTCTTTTAATGTGTCCGCTGGGATTTCAAAACCCTTAAACAAGTTATAAAATCCTTGTTTGTCGTTATCAAAGTATGCCTTGGGGTCAAAGATTACGTCATTTACTTCGCGCCTTCTCGGGTGTGTAGTCCATATTTTATACAAATCAACAACATTCAATGTGGCGGGGTTTTTGCCAAGTGCTATCCAGTCCTCCTTTGATAGATTGGTCTTTACTCTTTTGTTTTTGAAGAATGACTCCATTGCTGACTCCGTCTTGTAGCGAAATACCTTCTTGCCTTTGGAACCAACATATTCTTCAATTATAGTAGGCTTTGCCAAGTTAGCAAAAGTGTATGAATTATTCATCCACGCCAAAGCAGTATCTATCAACTCTTTGAATTTTTCTACGCTTTTACATTCGCTGGCAAGTCGGCGCAGGTCATCAATCGTGTTGATATTGCGGACGATAGGGGGCGATAATTCGTGAATTTTCATGCCTTTACCCTCGCAAGTGCTATCGTGGCAGTAGAAATACAGCCCGTCTCTTCTCCATACTACATAGCAATTATCGCTTTTATTTTCTTCTCCGTTTATAATACATAATCGTGTCCCTATGGTTTTTAAAACAAACATTCTCTGCTTTATTTCAGCAATTTCTACATTTGGTATTTTGCGGAGTATAATTTCGCGTATTTCGTCCAATGTAATATGTTGATATCGCTTCAAAGTTGTATATTCGGGGATTTTGACTTCGTAAAATGTATTGTCATCGGGGCGCATAATCAGATAATCATCTATATCTACATCTTGTAGCAGTTTCAAGGTGTTGGTTTTTGGGGTGTATGAATACGGAAGCAAAACGCGGTCGCTGTCCTCTTTATGAGAGTAGATAGTGCGAAAAGCCCTGTTTTTGTTATAGACGGAGATATCAAGTATGGTTCGTAATTCGATATTCTTGTCGGCTCGTTCAAACGTGAAGCAAAGGTCGGGGTAATCTTTTTCAATCACCACCTCTACATACTTCCAAAACTCTTTTTGTGTTTCGCAGTTTTTAAACACCAAGCCGTTATCGTAAGAAAAATGGCACGACATTTTACCATTCTTGCTTGCATCCAAGTATTTGGCTTTTTTGGGATTATACTTCAAACCCATATTAGCAAATACATTTTCCATAAGCGTGTTCCACCGCTCATACATTTTTTCTCGTGTGATTGATAATTCATCGCCATCAATGTCGGCAAACATTCGTTGGGGTTTGTTTTCCATTAATACTTCATAGTATTGCTTTTGGTCATCGGGCGTGTCTTCAATCAATTCAATGAAATCCTCTTGGCATGGCATAGTGGCGAATTGTTTATTTCCCCACTTGATAAGAACCGCATCTTGTGGTTTATCTCTCAGTGCTTCTTCTTGTTTGTAATACCATTGGTTATTGGTCAGTGTCGGTGCGGTCATGTTATATAGTCGCTCGGATATTTTTATAAAAATAAATTAATTATTCTATATATCCATATACCCATGTATATTATTGTCCTTAATAGGTAATTAGGATTTTTTATATATCGTTATAACAAAAAAAACAACTTGTTTCTTTTCTTACTTATTCAAGCACCCGCAGGGTATAAATCCTTTGTATTGTCCGCAATGTTCGCGATGCTTCAATCTATTTATTAAGCAGGCTTTGTGGTAATACTTGTCCCTGTTCGGATACTTGTCCGCAATCTTTTTTGGAATTGCCCTATTGCTATCACAATAACAACAAAATTTAATGTTTGGATTGTCAAGAGTGCGGATGAGCAATGACAGATCTTCGTTCATTTTATCGTTCTTAAACCGCTTGATACATTCAGAGCCTAGCACCATTTCTCTCCCGTTTTTTACGTTTTTTACAATGTAATTCTTTGTAATCTCGTGTGAGCAACAACAATATTGTTCTTCCCCTTTTTCTATACTTTCCATAAGTTTCCAGTCGGCCGTGTTCCACTTTCCATCGGGTGATAGAAATGAAACTGCATTGACTAGATTTAGAAAATAACTTCCATTCACGTAATCTAAATGAAGTTGTAAGTCTTCATATGTCCAATACGATCGGCGGTGAGAGGTGTCCATGGTTTATATAATAGTGTATATATTTTTATATATAAAATAAATTATATATTGTTTAACATACTATTACGAAAAGCCCTTAATTCAAGTAATTCGGCTTTTTGTTTTTCGTATTTCTCCTTCCGCATTATTTTTATCCTTTCTTGGTTCTTGTAATAGTATGCCTTCGCATTTTCCCTATTCTTATCAGGATGAGCCTTCAAAAATGCTTTCGCCCTTTCCCTTCTCCGTTGAACGATTTCTTCCTTAGTGAATTGAGGTGTCCTCGGCATTATATATATAATTATATTATTTTAATTATTTTAAATAGAAAATCCACCCGCGCTTGAAACGCTTAAAATCGACTTGGACACTTGAGAGTGCTATTAAGCAACCGAGAGAGAGAAATTCGTCTTAGTATTAATCGTGTCCAAGGTGTCCGACGCGCCCCCCCCCCCCCGCGGGAGAAATTTTTGGAGTGTATAGTAGAGAGTATCCCCACACCTTGGAAAATTTACTCCATCTTAATAAAAGGTCGGACAGGTTGGACAGGTGTAATACTAAGAAGAATTATACAATAAATATGGAAATTTAATCAGAGAAAAGTGTCCAACCCTGTAAGGGTCAAGGCGGACACGGCCAACCATGGGGTTGGCCACCAATAGGAGAAGACATTTTCACTCACCCTGCTCTTATATTCATCCTCGCGCTTGCTGTGATATTCCCTTGTTGTGTGCTATAATAAAAACATAAGGGTCAATATTTCATTTAAGGTTAAGGGTCAATATTACTATAAAGCAATAATGCCAACCGCATCTGAACAACACGCAAACCGACAAAGGTATATCTCGCAAAAATATGAAGATAGTTTCGCATTCTTAAAGATACAAAAATACCAAAGGGAATATTATGAGAAAAATAAAGAAAAAATAGCACAAAGAAAGAAGCAACAACGTCAAGAAAATAAGGACAAGATAAAGGAATACAATAAGGCATATTACGAAAAGAAAAAGAATGAGAATAAAAAGCCAATCTCTGAAGAACGGAAATTGAAGAAAAAAGCATATATGAAGAAATACGACGAACAGCGAAAGAACCTTAAAAAACAATACGAGAAAAAATACGGAGAAATGGCAGACAAGAATATAGATAGATGGACTAGTTATTTTAACGAAAACAGAAAACCAATCCCTTAATCATATCAGCAAATAATATCGGTATGGCTGAGCCGATGCCACCAATTTTGGTCAAAAAGGAAATTCTAGAAATTCTATTTCCGTGAATATCACCATGCGACACCGCAACACGGCGGTGTTGCAGTGTTGCAGTGTTGCAACCTCTGCGACAGAATTTCACTTTTTTGTCGCAGTGTCGCAAAAAATATTTTTTTTGTATATTCATTTGTATCTCCCCCCCTCCCCCCCCGCCACTCACTTCGTGAGTGTTCGCCCCCCCCCCCCCATTTGGGGTGTGATCATTTATGTTGGATAGACAGGTCTATGTTGTATATTATAAAACAAGCATTAGAAACATAAAAAACCAACATAGGACACAACAAAAACAGAGATTCAAATATATCAAAAACATAACTTTGTTTTACAAAAAACGACAAACTGAGCACAATAAGAGAGATTTAGACAAAATAACGACAAAAACCATATATACAGAGTATATATACAATTTTATGGAATAAAATGGTGTTTTTATCGTTATTTTGTCTAAATCTCTCTTATTGTGCTCAGTTTGTCGTTTTTTGTAAAACAAAGTTATGTTTTTGATATATTTGAATATCTGTTTTTGTTGTGTCCTATGTTGGTTTTTTATGTTTCTAATGCTTGTTTTATAATATACAACATAGACCTGTCTATCCAACATAAATATATATATATATGCAGTACATATTAATGATACATAATGTAGTAAGTAAAAAAAGTATAACGTGCAAGCAAATAAAAAGCCAACCCTCTCATATGTGTTTATCGCAAAACCGTAGAACAAACCTTTGTGCATACGCCTTCTACGTCACGGAGGTAACTCTGGACATGTACCAGCAATATACATCAAAAGATGTTCATTCCTACGTCTGCAAAGTCGTTCTGAAAGCACGTAGTTTTGCAATGGGTACACCAACCATCACAAAGACTAGGGCCCGTACTTGATCAATGCCACGTAGGACAGGCACTCAAGCATACGTTGTCGTGAGATGGAGAGAGAGAGAGACATGTACAGAGAGAGAGAGAGAGAGAGAGAGAGAGAGAGAGAGAGAGATCGAGAAATAGAGAGATAGAGAGATAGAGAGATAGAGAGATAGAGAGATAGATAAAGATAGATAAAGATAGATAGAGATAGAGAGATAGAGATAGATAGATAGATAGATAGATAGATGGATAGATAGATAGATGGATGGATGGATAGATAGATATATAGATAGATAGATAGATAGATAGATAGATAGATAGACAGAAAGAGAGAGAGAGAGAGAAATAGAGAGAGATAGAGAGAGATAGAGAGAAAGAGAGAGCGAGAGAGCGAGAGAAAGAGAGAGAGAGACAGAGACAGAGAGAGAAGGAGAGAGAGAGATAGAGAGAGAAAGAGAGATAGATAGAGAGATAGATAGAGAGAGATAGAGAGATAGAAGAGAAGAGAAAGAAAGAAAGAAAGAAAGAAAGAAAGAAAGAAAGAAAGAAAGAAAAAAAGAAAGAAAGAAAGAAAGAAAGATAGATAATAGATAGATAGATAGATAGATAGATAGATAGATAGATAGATAGATAGATAGATAGATAGATAGAATGGAATGAATGGAATGGATGGAATGGATACGTAGACGGGCCGCTGCATGCTCCGTTCGCTCGCTTCGCTCGCTCCGGAGCCTGCATCGGCATACCTGGCTGTGGAAGATACTAAATGGATAGGTAGAAAGATAGATAGATATGAGTTTGAGTATGAGTATGAGTATGAGTATGAGTATGAGTGTGAGTATGAGTATGAGTATGAGTATGAGTATGAGTATATGAGTATATGAGTATATGAGTATATGAGTATATGAGTATATGAGTATATGAGTATATGAGTATATGAGTATGAGTATGAGTATGAGTATGAGTATGAGTATGAGTATGAGTATGAGTATGAGTATGAGTATGAGTATGTGAGTATGAGTATGAGTATGTGAGTATGAGTATGAGTATGAGTATGAGTATGAGTATGAGTATGAGTATGAGTATGAGTATAAGTATGAGTATGAGTATGAGTATGAGTATGAGTATGAGTATGAGTATGAGTATGAGTATGAGTATGAGTATGAGTATGAGTATGAGTATGAGTATAAGTATGAGTATGAGTATGAGTTTATGAGTATGAGTATGAGTATGAGTATGAGTATGAGTATGAGTATGAGTATGAGTATGAGTGAGTATGAATATGAGTATGAGTATATGAGTATATAATATTTGAGTATGAGTATGAGTATGAGTATGAGTATGAGTATGAGTATGAGTATGAATGAGTATGAGTATGAGTATGAGTATGAGTATGAGTGTGAGTATGAGTATGATGCATGAGTATGAGTATGAGTATGAGTATGAGTATGAGTAAGAGTAAGAGTAAGAGTAAGAGTAAGAGTAAGAGTAAGAGTAAGAGTAAGAGTAAGAGTAAGAGTAAGAGTAAGAGTAAGAGTAAGAGTATACGTAAGAGTAACAGTAGAGAGTAGAGTAGAGAGTAGAGTAGAGGAGAGGAGAGGAGAAGAGAGAAAAGTAGAGTAGAGTAGAGTAGAGTAGAGTAGAGTAGCTATAGAGTAGAGGTACGTAGAGGAGAGGAGAGGAGAGGAGACGAGAGGAGAGGAGAGGAGAGAAGAGAAGAGAAGAGAAGGGAAGAGAAGGGGAAAGGGAGGGGAAGGGGAAGGTGCCCCGGGAAGGGGAAGGGGCCCCGGGAAGGGGAAGGGGAAGGAGAAGGAGACGATGACAGAGCAGTATGAGTAAGAGTCATTCTAGAGTGAGTTTTTGACAGACTTAGTTCTGACTTTACCCTCTTTACAATTACGCTTTCATTAAAGTAGAATAAGTAGAGTTCGAAGAGGAGAGGAAGAGGAGAGGAAGAGAGAGGAGAGGAAGAGGAGAGGTGGGGTATGACGAGATTCTCTGAAAAAAAGTTATGGACCGGCCGGCCAGTGAAAAAAAATGGTGTGCCACCCTGCCGGATTTTTGTGGGTAATTTTTCCCACGGGCACGAGATAATAAGCCACTAAAGTGGGTTATTTGTGATAAAAATTTGTCTTGGAAAATGATGAAGGCTGATAGGATTAAAAAAGCTAAGCAGTGTATCAACATGGTACTTGCTATGGGAATAAGAAGGGGGGTAGTAGTTGATACACAAAATCTCGTCATGAATTTTCGCAAATTCCTGACTTCGTTTTGTGTGTTTTGGTGCTCTCCTATTGATAGTTTGAACTTTCAATACAAAGCGTCAAAACAGCAAAATAAAAAAACGAAAATTTTGATGAATACGAAAAAGAAAAATAAAGAAATCTCTCTTGCTCTTAATCTCGCTTTTAAATAAAAATAAAAATCAAGCAAAAAATTTTTCCGCTTTACTTTTACTTTTAAATAAAAACAAAAATCATAAAGAGCCCCCAATCTAGCACTGAGAGAAAAAATTAAAGTTTCCAAAGAACCCTTATTTTATTCATATATAAATAAACTTAAGAGTCCATTTTTCACAAAGTCTCAAGTGAGACCATCCAATTGATTAAACTTTCATCGCGATTAATTTTTTTCTGTAAAGCCGAAATAGAAGGGAAGACGAGAATTTCTTCCTCATCTCTTCCAATAGAAGCCAGAAAGAAAGTTTTCTTTTTTGGGGCTATCATGCTTGAATCTCGTTCAATCCAAGCAAACGAAAACTTCACATCTCTCTCAGCGGGTCTGCGAAGGAAAAATTTTCGGTCAGCATGAAGAGCAGTTATGTCTGCTTTTTCAAGCCGAGCGAAATCGCGCGGAACCCTCACTAAGCGGGGGTTTTTCATCTCGGCTGGCGCCTCGGCTTCAACGTAATCCCACGACTTCCAAAAACCTACAATCAACATTTATCATAACTATCTCCAACACGTTGGAGATTTCACAAATATTTGAGATTGTAGTCTTACCCGCTTGGGCAGGAGCGATGTTCATATCACCAACTCCTTCAACCAATTCGTCAGGCTCTCCCATATTCTATTACACACACCAAAAAGCATGTGTAATAGAAATTCCTTTGAATTAGGGTGGGGTGTTAAACCCCTTGGTTTTTAAGAAAACCATTAATGTTGATTTTCGTATTATAAAATCAACATTTATCACAAAGTCTTTTTAATCCGAGTTGCTACTAACACTCTCGGTTCTATAGACTCTGTGCATGTTTCTATTGTGTTCTCGTTTAATGTTAATACTATCATTTACGTGCTCGTTAATACCATCGCTTGAATATTTGTTAAACGAAGCATTAAGCGATAAATGCTCGTTCTCAATACCAGCAATAATATTATTCATGACAATTGCGGAAAGTTGTCCGCGATTATCTTTTTTCCATCTATAGAAATTGTCTAATTCTTTGCTTTTTTTCTGTTCTAATCTTTTCTTTCTCAAGCGAATAAGTCTGTCTTCCTCTACTTCATTATTTTCAATACTCAATCGTTGCAACATCTCATTAATCGCATCAACCTTAATCAGGTCTGGCTGTTTCTTTTCAACGAGACGCGCAATTTCTTTATCCGCTTTAGAAATTCTTTCTTCGCATATTATTTTATCTTTCTTGAGTCTATCCCTTCCTGTTTGTCGTATTTCAAATTCTTCAATCCATTCATTTTTAGTTTTGGTTTCTTGCGGTATTAGAGACATGGTTTCAAATGAAAACCTGTCCAGACAAAATTCTGATTTTCTGTCTGGAGCCTACAGACAGCCAGACACCGCGCTGTCTGGGTGTCGCATGGTGATTTTCCGGAAATAGAATTTTCTATAATTTTCTAAAAAAATATACTGGTGTTAATACTTCAAATACCAATTTTCCTGTATCACGAGGAGACTCTTGCTATTGGCAGACTAATGGGTTAAAAATAGGCATTGACATTTTAGGTTGCGAGTTCGAAGTTTGCTAAGTGCAAGTAGTCTTTTATTTTTTTTGCTTATAAATCCAATATTACCTTTGCCTTTTTTTCTCTCTTTGAAGTCCTAATATTCTCTGGTTGAATGTCTTCTCTCTTAAGTAATTCTTTTGTCTTTTTCTCTTTAATAACTTCTTTGGTTTGCTCTTTCATATCTTTTTCTTCGTCAATTGGTTTATTAAAATCAGTCTTCAATAAATCACGGGGGCTTACCAACTCATCGTTATTTAGTATGATTTTGAATCCAGAACGCCCCTTGACTTTGTAAATAATTTTGCTGAAAGTCTTTCCACCTTTTGAAAAAACGTTTCTTTTATTTTCCTTTCTTACATTATCGCCAACATTGAATTCATTAATAAGGTTATCCCGAATGATAGTCTGTTTATTTTTATCTCTTCTAGCAAAGACATCCACAGGTTTGGCTTGAATTCCTCTATGAAATTTATGATTATACACATTGACTAAGTCTTGAATATAACTTATCCAGTCAAAATTTCTATTAGTTTCAAATAAAAGGTCAAGCCATCTCCTAATACTTCTTATCACTCTATCAACAACCGCAAGCGCTCTATGGTCGCCAACTTCAACGACATCGTGTTTAATTCCATTTTCAATAAAATAATCACGAGTAGCGCCTTTATATTCTCCTCCGCTGTCAGTTGTAATTGACTTTGGTTTATAAGGTATAGATTTCAAAGCATAATATACTTCTTTTGCTGTTTTATTTTTTAGTGGAATGATTATTAAATATCTTGAATGACAATCGATCCAACAAAGCATCCAAGCATAGCCTTTATTCCCCTTTTTGTCCTTTATTTTACTCATGTCCGCTAAGTCTAAGAAAACTTGGTCTAATGGTTTATCAACCCATATCGTATTCCATATTTTTGGGTTCTTTTTCTGGTGGTGAATTTCAAGTGCTTCTTCTTCTTTTGTTCTTTGAATTTCTTCTCCAGTTGGTGTGTCCTCTAATTGGCTATCCGCATTCTGTGTATTAATATTGTATGTTTATGGTCAAGTTGATTTTCCTCACTCATATCTTTAGAATTTGAGGAAGCACTTACTTAAGTCGCTTGAAGTTTCGCTCCGTGTTGGTTTCTCTGTATTATATACATTGACCAAAACTTTACTATTTGATTTTTTACCTTTCCCCTTTTTCGGTTTTGGTGTTTCTTCTTCACTACTCTCGCTTTCACTTTCTTCACTTTCGTCAGGCTGGAGCTCTGGCTTCTTTTTCTTCGCTCTCTTAGTTTCTGCTTTCGCTCTTTTGATTTTCATTTTCGCCATCTTTTCGGCAATGATATCAGTGAAATCAACCTCATCTTCGCTCTCACTCTTCTCCTCTGGGCTATCATTATCATGCTCAGTAATAATATCCTTAGCCAAGTTCTTTTCTTCAATTTGTTTTATTCGTTCCTCCATATCTTCGTCTTCTTGCTTTACAGCATTTCGGTATTGCGCCAAAACATTTTTAGCATGTTCCATCTTTCGTTGTTTCGCTTTCGCTTTTATTCCTTCCACAGCACTACCCCAGTTCTTACGACTTGCTTCGGCAGACGGCATTCTATACTAAGATTAATATATTTTAGTATTTTTTAATAATTAATTGATATTTGACCATTTCACTTTGTGCTATCGCACTTTCGTTTATTCTCAAACATCGTTTTAAAATAAAATTTTATTCTTATAATATAGGAAACGATGTTCTAAAACACACGAAAGCGAAGCGAAAGTGTGAATTTAGAAAATCAATGAGTCAATATAAATCCTTACTAGGTTTATCAGAAATCGCAGTTGATAGTCTAGACATAAAAAACTTAGACCTTACCAACACTAATATTATTGGTCTGAATACAGACAGAGTGCCAGAAGATGCTGACCCCGTCAATCTTTATTTCACTGATAACCGATTTGATACACGACTGGCTACCAAAAGCACCGCGGACATTAAAGAAGGACTTAATTATTATTGGACTGATAACCGCTTTGACACACGTCTCGCTTTAAAATCAACGACTGACCTTAAAGAAGGACTTAATTATTATTGGACTGATAACCGCTTTGATACACGTCTCGCTTTAAAATCAACTACGGATATCAAAGAAGGAAAAATTTTATACTATACAGAGCAACGAGTGAGAGACAACGACGAAGTCAAAGCCTCAACTCAACACCGCTCTAATACAAGTAATCCACACCAAACAAGTTTATACAATTTGATAGACACTAACATATTCGCACAAGCGAGCGGGCAATACTTAACTTACAACGATGTAGAAGGCAAATGGAAGAATACAGCCCTCGGTTCAATTGATACACTCTCTGATGTAGTCATTACAGCACCAGTGGCGATGAATAGTTATCTAACATATAACTCAATAAACTGGGTAAATAAAACATTTCCGATAAATGTTGATGAAACAGGCAACATTAGTATGGGAAGGAAGAATATAACAGGAGTTAATTTACTAAATACCAAAGATGTTGATGAATGGATATTTGAGCATCAAGACAATAATAATAAGGTGTCAGCGAGTGGAAGTATAGACTCACATAGCGATGTGCTAATAACGGGCACACCAGCAGATAACCAACTGATTATGTATAGCACAGGACAATGGAGAAACACCACACCACCTTTTCTTAGATTAGACGGCACTGCTAGTAATATGACGGGGGCACTAAATATGAATGGTTATGCTATTTCGGGGGCTTCTACATATAATGGAATTAATCTCGCTAATCTCGCAGTTGATGGTTCGGTGGTTAAACTAACAGGAGACCAAACCATAGCGGGTATTAAAACATTTAGCAGTATAATAAATGCGAGTGCGGTTCTTGATATGAAAAGCCAAAGCATAACAAATGTAAATCTTGTTGATGGTGTTGATGTTTCTACTCTTGATACTTCTGTGGTTAAACTAACAGGAGACCAAACCATAGCAGGGAATAAAAAATTTACATCAACAATAGAAGTGCGGGGCGCCACAGCTCCAACCGCTTTTGATGGTATCGGTGTTGCATTTGATACGGCGACAAATATAGGAATGATTGCCGCACAAAAAATAGCAACTGCGACTTATTATCCGATACAAATAACGGGTTCGTATGTTGAGTTATATTCGGGTAATAATGTAATTATAACCGCAACTGGCACTACACTATCTTTGAATAACAACAAAATAACAAACTTAGCCACACCATCAGCAACAACGGACGGAGCAAATAAAAGTTATGTTGATACAAAAGACGGGCAAAATGTGAAACTAACAGGAAACCAAACCATAGCAGGAATTAAGACATTTAGCAGTGCCCTTGAAATAACTGGAAATTCAACGAATGCGACAACAAAAGGAACATTCGTGGTTTTTAACTCCACAGCCAATATAGGAACTATCGGATGCCTTGATATGGGCACTGGTGTAAATTATAACTTTGAAATAAATGCCAAAAAAATAAGTTTTATTATTGATGGGGCAATCGTCGGTTGGGTAAATGCTTCGGGGCTAGATTGTAATAGTAGCAAAATAGCCAACCTTGGAACTCCGACATTAGCGGCCGATGGAGCAAACAAAAGTTATGTAGATACATTGGACGGACAAAATGTAAAACTAACAACAGACCAAACCATAACAGGAAGCAAAACATTTAATGGGGCTAGCACTACGATAATATATCTAACTTTAACGAACAATGCTGATTTTAATAATCAAACTATCACTGATGGAGGAAATATAACATATAATGGGGCGAGGATATTAAACCAAAACGGAGGAGACATATTCTTTTCACAGACACCAGGAGATTATCAGTATTTCTTATTTACTCTAAATACTGCTACAAGTGGAACCGCGAACCAACGAGGTTATGTATTTACGAATGTAGCATCTGATGTAAAAGGAGCGGGACTTTATATTCAAAACTTTTGGATAATAAAAGTGCTTCGTCTGACATTGTCCGTTTTAACAATGCTGGCGGTATGCGGTTTTATGGTGCCTTAGACATGAACTCAAACAACATAACAAATGGAGGAACAATAACGGGAACAACAATTACTTCAACCGCGGGAGTATCAACAACAACACTAACGGCGAGCGGATTAATAACAGCAGATGGCGGTTGTAAGTTATCTATTCAAAATAAAGTAGACGGAGGAAATGGGCAAGGTATATTTCTGTGGGATACAGACAACTCAGGATGGGGAATTTATATGGCTCAGTCGGGGGCGAGTAAATCATTAGGTGGAGGAACAGCGGTGGCAGGCAACGATATTTCAGGCTTTGCGGTAAGATTTAGGAGTGGTAATGCTTCGGCGGATGGTTTTGTGTGGGGAAATTCAGCAGAGCAATTGTTAATGTCATTAAATGGGGCAAACGGGACTTTATGGACAAAAGGATTAATAACGGCTAGTGCGGGTATATCAACAACAACATTAACAACAAGCGACAATATAGTAGTAGGTGCTGGAAAAAGTGTTTTCATAGATAGGTCAGGATATACAAACACAAACAACAAATTAGTTTTGTGGGATGGCGGAACAGGCTCCACGACTGCTTTTAATGGATTTGGTATCAAGCAAGATACAATGATGTATAATGTTAATACCACAACCGATAATCACATATTTTACTATGGTGCCACAAATGAATTATTTAGAATTGGTAATTCTGGAATTACTGCTTCAAAGGCAATAACGGCGAATGCTGGATTAACTATGACAACAACATCCAGCGGATTTTTAACGCTAAGACAAAGACCAAGTAATACGTCCAACCCGCAAATATATATGAAAGCAGGAGACTCATCGGGTTATGCGGTGGTAATGAATACAGGTGGATTATTACACGCTTGGTCAACTTCATTGTCAAATGGTGAAAACAATACAGGATATGTTTATATGACTGCGGGAGCAAATACATGGTCTTCTGGTTCAGACAGGAGATTAAAATCAGATATTAAAACACTAGAATGTGAGGGATGTTGTGAGAAATTAATGAAAATTAATTGTTGCTCATATTATTGGAAATCAGACGAGAAAAAAGAAAAAAAGAGCCACGGATTTGTTGCCGACGAGGTTAAAAAAATATTTCCAGAATTTGTATCTGAAAGTGGAATGAAGGCAGACGACGGAAAAAGCATCCTTGAAGGAGTATCATATATGGAATTTATACCAGTATTAGTCAGTGCTTTTCAACATATTGCGGAAAAGGTAGGTAATCTATCGCAAGCAATTGATTTATTAGAAAAGGAAAATAAAAATCTTATGAATATACTACAAGAAATTAGAGAAAATGTCAAATAATACAACTAGACTTCATAGACCCCCGCCTATTATGGATATGGATGGCGAACTAACTCCAGAATCAAAGTCCCGTGTTCTTGAAGTAGAACTAAAGACTGAGGAGAAAAAAGTAGAGCACGAATTAGAGGATAACTGGTCGTGCTGTTGTATGAAAAATAGACCGACAGACAGCCGACTTATTAAATACTTATTTCAAATGGGTGTCATTATCTCCATCATCACCCTTTGTATCGTAAGGCTATCTGAAAAGAACTTACCTTGTGAGGTAGCCAACACTTATGTCGGAATCCTAACACTTTTGATTGGGATATGCCTTCCATCGCCTTCTTCAAAGAAATGAACATTCATATAAATGTATTTTATACCACATATCATCATTTGAGCACATTAAAGGAATGGCTTCATCAAAACTAATACACCAATCTGACATTGGCTTATAAACATATTTAAATTTAGTATCTATACCTTTTTGAATACAATAAACACAACTTATATTCTTTTTTTCACTTATCCGTGAGTAAAAGTCGCAGGCAGTCCGAGCAATAGTTGAGCACATAAACAAGAATATTAAAATCATTTTTTTAATATTATACAAAATATAGTATGAGTGAGTTCAAATACCAAAAGATTATTTTTCTAAGCAATGATTTTGCTGGAGGAAGCAAAGCATTTAATAAAAATATCCAAATGTCATTCACACCCACCAAAATGAATATAAAATTTATCCACTATATGAACGACCAGACAGAGACAAAAACCAGAATTCTTTACATGGATAGAATTGGAATTATTGGAACATTTGCGGACAGCACTACAGCAAACATTTCAAATCTCGGTTATAATTTGGGTGTAGTGGGTTGGACGGACGGACAATATACATTTAAAGTCCTTGAAACTGACAGCGGAAATATTGATACAGGAAATTTAGCAGGCCGAATTGTTATCGCTTTGGAATTTTTGGCTTAGAATATATACAATGATGAAAATAAACAATGTCAAGGTGAAACCTGTGAAGCAGGATGGAAACGGAGACAAAAAAGCAAAGGGTTATAAATTATTCAATGAGCCGTATGCCAATATATTTCTACTTGCCAGAAAGAAGAGCGGGAAGACGACAGCACTCTTTGAAATACTGAAACGGACGACAGACAGAAAAACACGTATTGTTATTATTGCTTCAACAATCCACAAGGACTACATTTATAAAGCAATGGTTAAGCACTTTAAGAACAGGGGAAACCCAATGGCAATATATACCTTTCTTGAATCAGATGGTGTAAATGTTATAGATTATGACCTTGACAAAAATCTCCATCAAGATGGAGATATACACGAAGGAGAAGTAAAACAGGACAAAGAAGAAATAGAGAAACCACAATTTCTTTATTTTGGAAAAGAAAAGAAACAGAGTGCCGCAGAGGCACCAAAAGAACGACCCAGCAAGTATATTTCTCCAGAGGTTGTTTTTGTTTTGGACGATTTAGGAAGTGGATTAAGAGATAAGTCCGTAAGCGATTTGTTAAAAAAGAACAGACACTATAAATCAAAGGTGATTATGTCTAGTCAGTATTTAAACGACCTACGGCCAGAAGCCATTAAGCAGTTAGATTATTTGTTAATCTTTCCAAGCCAGTCTCAGGATAAAATGGAACTCGTGTATAAACATTTAGACCTATCTTTTGATTTTGATTACTTTCTTCAAAAGTATCACGAAGCAACAAAGGAGAGATTTAATTTTCTTTATGTTTCAAGTGTTGATGATGAGTTAAGAAAAAATTTTGCTTATCGGTTGAAGTAAAAATTTTTAATTTCGTAAATAATTATTTTTTTTACTTATTATAATGGTAGTGAAAACAACTCGTGTTGAAGTCAATCCAACAATCGGCAAACGAACAATTAACTCAAGCACAATGGCTGGAGGTAAAAAGAAGACTGGTCGTAAGAAGGGTAAGGGGCAGGCTGGCGGTAAGATTAACTGGGCAAAGGTTGGTAAGACAGCAATGGCGGTGAATAAATTTCTTCGTGATAACAAGATTATTTCAAAGACTGCGAATGCACTTGGTGATGTCGGGGTGCCATATGCGTCTCGTATAGGCTCTACCGCCGCGAAACTTGGATATGGTAGGCAGAGCGGACGTGGCGCCTTAAAATTCTAAAGATATTTGTTTGAAATTATGTATAAATATTTTTTGTTAAAATATACATGGTTTCTAAAACCAAGAAAGTGAAGAAACAGAAATTAAGACCCCCGCGGGTTTATAGAAATAAAAGCGGGAAGCCGTATATTATCCAGAAGGGTAAAAAATATTATCTTAATTTTGGCAAGAAAACAAATGATATGAGCACACTTCAAATTGTTAAACTTTTTATGAAATCTAAATCAGCCCAAGACGAGACTGGCGAGAACAAAGAAAGAAGACTTACGAAAAGTCCAGAGCCTGTCAGAGATTGAACAAAATACTAGAACCGCCATTAATGACCACTTAGACAAACTCAGAAAGGAGAAATACGATAAGATTGATGAGATAGACCAAAAGAAAAAAAAGCACAGGTGGATGCTGAAGAAGAAAAGAAGAGGCTAGAAAGAAAAATCCAAGCCGATGCTAAGGAACTAAAAGAAACAATGGATAGGGAACATAAAAAACAACTTGCGGAGATTAAGGAAAGACAGGAAGAAAAATCTAGGGAACAGAAAAAGGAACAACGACTTATTCAGGAACTACAGGCAGAACAACGACATAGACAGGGATTATTGACTGCTCCAGTTGCACAGCCTATTATAGCGAACCCGAATCCCCCTTCAACTACAAATAAACCAAAGAAAGCCGCAACTACATCTTCCCCAAAAATAACCGATATAACTGACAAAGTAAATAAACAAGAAAAAGATTTGGAAGAAGAAAAGAGACGAAGAATTATTGATGAAATGTTCTCCGAGAAAACGAGAAAAAAACGTGTCAAAAAATGAAAATAATACAATAATAAATCACCTTAAAAAAGCAGGCATTAATATCCCTATAATAAAAAACAAAGGTTCAAACGACTACGCCACTAGTTTAAAGAGATGGTTATACACACAAAAAATCACTGGAAACATATTATCGGCAGAAGATGGATGGGATAAACTAGAACAATTTACAACAAAAATGATTGCTAAAAATGAAAGCAAAAGAATGAAGAAAAAAAAACTCCTGTAAATAGCATTCTATCGCCAATAGACCCACCCCATTTTGAAAATTCTCCAGATGCTAAACAACTTATATTTGAAATGACAAATCCACAACCAGCGGAGACACAACCGACAGATGTAGCACCACCCACGAGCACAAGTTCTGCGGAGGCACAGCAACAACAGCAAGAGGAGACAACCATACCCCGAGCGTCGCGGAGACACCAGAGGAACAGCAAGAGCAACCACAGCAAGATGGTGAGGGGCGGGGATTAATGACTAATGAAATAGATGATATAATGAAAAAATATGGATGGTATCTCGGAGCGATAGCAAGTGATGAAATCTACAAACTAAATCCAGAAAAAAGAAAGCGATACGGATTTATTATGAATTTAGATAATCACAAACAAGCGGGGTCTCATTGGATTGCTATATGGGTAAGTCTGGATAAAGACAGGTCAGTGGAAGTGTATGACCCATTAGCGCTTTACCAACCAACGGAAGACTTTCAACAACAAATGAAACAACTAATTGATAAAAGCCACCCCGATAGTTATTTATTAATGAAGGTTAATCAAGTTAAGAACCAATCAAACACATCAGACACGTGCGGTTGGCATAGTATTGGGTTTTTAATGGAGCGGGCAAAAGGAGTGCGATTTAAATTTGCAAGTGGTTTCACAGACCTAAAAGAAGAAGAAGCGGAGAAATTAAAAGCACAGAATGGATATGGTGATAGTGATGGATTTAATACATTTATCTGAAAAATATTTATCCGTATTATATACGATGGATTACAAAGGGGGTAGGTCAAGTTCAATCTATTACATAAATAGCAAAAACCGGATAACAGGCACGGATAGCGACTTTACACACGAAGTCAATATGAAGGGGCTAGACAATCCCACACATTATAAAATATTACACATTTACATTCCAAAGTCGTATTACTCTGTGGCTTCACCATATAATACCTTTACACTTAGCGAAGACGGGTATGAGGCCTTAATTACGATACCTGAGGGAAACTACACAATGAACAACTTAAAAAATAAACTATCTGAGGCGCTAACCACAGACAGCCCAAATAATTATACTTATGTTGTATCCAGTAATAATACCAACATAGAACCAGAGGACGGCAAATTAACATTCAGTGTGTCAGAGAATAAAGGAATTCAACCGCGGTTTATATTTGATGCTGATACACGTATTCACGAGGTTATGGGTTTTGATAGAAATTCAACATATTTCTTTGCTAATGATTTAATTAAATCGCCAAATGTAATTATTCTAACTGGTGAAAAAACTTTGTATCTTCAATCAGACTTAGTGAATGAAGGAGATAATCACGTTCTACAAGAAATATACACAGCCAACGAAATTCCATTTGGTTCTGTAATTTATGATGGCTCTGGTAGTGAATACGGGAAGACATTATCTGCGAGTTTAAACAATGTATTCAGGTTTTACTTGACGGACGAAAACGACCAAGCGATTAATCTTAATGGTTTGGGAATAGTTATGACATTGCTTGTTTATCGTGAAACTAATTATTTTAGTTTATTTAATTCATTTTTCAATCTGCTGAAAGCGAGGTAAAGATATTTTAATTTTGATTTAATTATTTTTTTCTATAGATATATTCTCGTAATCTCAAACTTGTTTGAGATAGTTAGTTAATCTACGCTACGTCAAAAAAAAGAAAAAATACCCGTCCAATACGGAGGATGTCCGTGATGTAATGGCTAAAATGAATGATATGATATTAAGTAATGACCCTTATCTTAAACTGCTTGCTTTGATGATAGCAATTGGAGCAAGGCCTGTGGAAATATTTGACAAAAACACATATGAATTAATACCAGATAAACCGAGTTGGTTGCGAGTGAATAACCTAGCGAAAAAGAGAGAAGGACAAAAAAAGAATTGGACTGAGAGGCCTGTTGTCCTTTTTACTCCCCAGTTTGTAATAGAAAAAGTAAATTCAATACGAAACCATTTCAAAAAGAAAAACGCAGTTATTATTAACAGCGATGGTGTGCTTGATAAACAAAAGAATAATGAACTAAACAAAAGAATTATCAAAATCTTCCCTTGGCTATCGGAATACACACAGAAGAGCAGTATGTTGCGAAAACTATGCTAGTTTGTCGTATAGCAATTTTGCCAATCCGAAATTAGAGAATTTTAACACGTGGGTAAGCAATGTATTGGGACACGGCGATATGCTCACTTCATTTAGTTATAGTTGGGCTAATGTGGCCGACCCTGAAGAAATTAAGGCAGAAGGAATTAAAACAGAACTGGAGGAGTTGAGACGCAAAATAGATTTATATTTAAATTTAAATAATGCTAATGAAATTAAAGCGAAAACGGAGACGAAGAATGTAAATATCAACCATTAGGTAAAAGCGCTAGTAGAGAGGATAAGTATAAATTGCTTGAGCAGATTTACAATGATAACCCGAATATTAGAAATACTAAACTGCGAAAATTAAGCGGGATTGGAGCCGTTATTGTCAATACGTTTATTAAAGAGAAGAGGGGCGAAGCGACGAAGAGCGAAGCAAAAAAAGAAGAGGAAACAAAAGCACCATTAAGACGAAGCACGAGAAATAAAAAGAAGGCTAATACTTAACAACGATTAAAGGCGGTTCGTGATATCTCGCCCTAATATTAGACTCTCTTCTATAGCAATTAATGGAACAAATCGTGAAAAACTGAACACCATCTACATTATCAATATCAACTGCTATAATAGGAGGGTGCGACTGGAATGTGCGAGACAAGCCACATATATTACAAAATTCTTTTTTATAATCCTGCTGGGACATCTCTGAATAAACAAATGTCCTTATGTGTCCAACTATATCGTTCGGCAATTCGCGTATTATTATTGACATGATTTATATTCAAAGTTGATTTAATTTAAATCAACTTATATTATAAAACAAAAAATGAATTTGTTTGGTCAAAGCACGAATACGACATCATCATCGACTACATCGTCATCTTCTTCTTCATTATCAACGGAACTGTCTGTCTTGCGATTTACTTACACTCCGACTGGTGCGGGTGCTGGACGCTTCAATCGTATTTATATGGATTGTCTGTCTATGATTAAAACTATTGAACTGCGAAGCTGAAGCGGGCAGTATTTGTGTAATCTTCAGCATGTGGGTAATTACACTAAGGTGATATGGAAACCAGAAATTAAGTATGAAAAATTTATGGCACTTGAAAACCACGGGGCTTATGATGATGACAAGAAAACAGGTAATTCTGGTGCTATGCTTCAAAAGTGTAATGCTGGAAAAGTTGAGATAGGAAGTGTAGCGAATAGAGCAACAATTACTGGTGCGGCGAATATAGGTGATCTGAAAACTGCTGTTCAATTATACTACAAAGTGCCAAGTGTGAATGCCCGTCGTCATAATGATACCGCTCTTGCTGATAGCAGTGCTGGAGACTATAGCCTTGTTGATGTTCCTTTCGAGGAGGCTAAGTATTTTGAAGGTGGAACTGATAATGGTGCCGACCCTGTTATAAGTGTTAAGTTTCCTTTGGGTATGTTGTTTGGAACAATTTTTGAACTGGATAAGACTATCGGTTTTAATGAAATTTTGGATTTTAGAATTGTATGGGAGAGCACCGCCCGCACTTCATTTTATGGCACTGATGCAAGTTCTATTTCCACTGGTGCTGCTGCTACTGCCACTGGTGCTATCGTCTCAAACCTAAATTTATTCCTTGCTGTTGAGACTGACCCAAATGTCATCCTAGGTGTCCAGCAAAAGATTGCGGGTGAAGGCTTTCCTTTTAAGATTGAATACCCCATTGCTTGGAAACAAAATCTTCAAACATCGCAACAGAACTATGTCGTAAAAATGAACCGCTCGCAGGGTGAAAGAATTCGCCGTATCTATACATCCGCCTTTCACAACACTGAGAGTTCTAATGCTTCTTTTGATAATAGCAACTTGCCTGCTGGTTATGCTGCTGGGCCTCCAGTCGTAAAGGCTCAGGGGTCTAAAATTCAGACATAGTACACCACCCTTGATGGAAGTCGCATTCAACAATTTGACATTAACACTTCAAATAATGAAGACTATATGCTTCTCAAGGATAAGTTGAAGGGTAGTGCCATTTTGAATTCAAATGTGTATCATTACAACTGGTTTCATGTTGATACTTGGGACAACAACCGCCCGCTTTGTGATAAGGATACTGACGGGTATGAGGTGAGTGGTCTGAGCCTTGATACTGAACGGCGATGGGAATTTGTCTCAACTACTGCGGGTGCTAATCTTAACCATTACACTTTTGCCATTCTTCAGCGAAGTGTGCTTGTTAAGGGAATTGAAATTTTGATGAGTTGATATTTTAGAATTGCGCTTCATGCTGTCGCATTCACGCTTATTCTAAAACTTGTTTGAGATATTTGATAAACCATCGTGAAAAGTAAAATATTTATTTTTTGATATTTAAAAAACGATATTTTATAATAATATAGACCAACAATGTCTCACCAGAGAAACTTAATCGCACAAAATCCTAGAGGAGAGTTCATTAACCTAAAAGTAGGATATGATGGCCACATTGATAATATGAAGACAGCCTTCGGCGAAACAACAACTGCGCAATTAACACCAGTATTACAAGAAATCTTTCCATATACCATTAATACTAGGATATGGACAAAAACAGAAACAAAATCGTCTGTGTCATTTTTGGATAATATGGCTGAATTGAAAACAACTGCTAATGCGACGGCGGATGCTAGATTGGTAAGTAAAAGGAGAATAAAATATAGAACTGGAACAGGTGTCCTTGCCCGCTTTACTGCTCTATGGACGACGGATGATACAAAAGATTACTATTCATTTATTGGAATAGGAAATGACCTTAACGATGGATTTTATTTTGACAAAAATCACGAAGGAATGAATATCGCACATTGTAGCAGAAATAATGTAGAATATATTGACCAAAAAGACTGGGATGACCCATGCAATGGAACTTCGGCTATGCCAGACTTAGATTGGAGCGTAGGAAATGTATTTCAAATTCAATTTCAGTATCTCGGGTTTGGTGCTATTAAGTTTTCAATTGAAAATCCAGAGACTGGTGAATTTCAACTAGTTCATATGATTAAGTATGCTAATTCGAATGTTGAAGTAAGCCTTGGAAATACGACATTACCCTTTACAGCAGTCATGAGAAATGACGCAAAGACTGGAATACAAACTATTAAAACAGCGAGTGCTAGTTTATTCATTGAAGGAACGAATACTATTAATACCAGCATAACAAACGAAGTGGAAGGAAGTAAAGCATCAAACACCACTGAAAGTCCTATTATTAGTATAAGAAACAAAGCGGTATTTGATGCGGGAGGTGCTAATTTAGCAAATTATTCAAATGTTTATCCCACTTTGATAAGTATTACAAATGAAGATACTAAGTCGAATGTCGTCAGAATGGTATTAAATGGAACGCTAACTGGAGCGGGTTTTGCGGATGTTGATTCTAAGTATTCAATTGTAGATACTGACACAAAGGCGAGTGCCATCGCAAACGGAACAACAATTTTTAAACTATATGTAAATAGTGCTTCAACTCAACAAATCAATCTTAGAAGTTATGATATATACCTATCGCCGAGTGATGTATTGACTTTTACACAGAAGTCTGTCTCTGCTGGTGGAGGAGGAAATATCAATATTATTGCTAACTTCGTTGAAGACCATTGATGTGGATTGAGTAAAAAAATGAAAGTCTAATTTTTAAATTATTACAAATATTTTTTTACCGCATCTTTGTCATTAAAATGAGGTTGTTGAATTAAATATTCAAGGTATGGTTTATCAATCTTAGCGACATCTTCAATTTTCATTTTTTTATACTTACCATATTGAAGAAAAACATCGGTTTGCTTGTTATTCTTCAATATACAACCTTCTTCTGTACATGTAGCATTCTCCATCTCTTCGCCGACCTTAGCCTTTATTTCAGTAATCCCCGTTTCTTTTAAATCTGCTGTTGTAAATGGTGTGCTTTCTTCCTCCATCAACACGCTTTCCAATGGTACAACTACTTTCACATTATCATCCCTTGGTTTATATTGTTCATAAAAAGAAACAATGTCAGGCTTATTCCATTTAATTGTCTGCTTTTTGACATCTCCATCAAGGTTCCATTTTTCAATTTCATTCAAGTAGTCCTGCTTGATGCTCAGGTCTGTCATCATATACTATTAATATTTTTTTTTATTAATTTTATTTTAGAGTATATAGTATGTTGTATATACTAAGCGGGGTAATGTTTAAAACAAAGAAAGAAATAATAGTATATATAAGAAATATTGTCAGCAAATATAAACACACTGAAAAGTTAAATGAAATTGATAGTAATTTTATTAAGGGTATTATAATTAATCATCCTGATTATAAGACGAAATTTGAACATTTGATAAATTGTGAAATTGAAGTTGAAAATAATGGATATGGTAGTAAGCACTTTCGTATAGGAGAAAAAGCATTTTCGTGGTATAATTGTATTAATTACATTGGGGTAAATAAAGAGAAACAAATGATGAGATACACCAAGACCAAATTTAATGATGCGTGTAGAAATACTATAAAAAATCAAATAGAAGAAGATTTAAATAGAATGGTAATAGATATTTTCATTGAGCCGAAATATATATGTGAAATAACAAAAGAAATACACGATAGAAAAAACGTTCATGTTGACCATCACTTTGAAAAAATAAAGTTTAAAGAAATTACATACCGATATTTAGAAGAGAATAAATTAAATTATCGCAATGTAGAAACAGAAGAAAGAGAAGACTTTAGGGAAATTCTAAAAGAGCCACACTATACGCAATTTAACAATTTTCATAGAGAAAAAGCGATATTAAGAATAATAAAAAAAGAGATAAATTTAAAGGAGAATGTAGGGTGATTTATAGAATATATTTAACAATTTCTTTTTTGAGTTCTGGATAGTTTCCCATCATCGGTTGCTTATTCAACCATATTAAGTATTGCTTATCAAATACAGCGACATCGGCGACGGACTTCCCCTTATATTTTCCAATAGGTAGCAATCCTTGTTCTTGAAGTTTTTTACTTTCAGATTTATATTCATTTACATGACCATCAATAACTTGCTTGATATCATCCAAAGTAAATGTTTTATTATTAATAGAAAGTTTTTCAAATTTTTCCGCGAGAGACTTGAGAGACATTAGTATATACTATAGGATATAAAAAATAAAAAATTAATTAATTGATATTTATCAACTTCACTCTCATTCGCTTCGCTCATTATCGTTTGTTGATAAACATCGTTTGATATCCGTAAGGAATACTATCAGTATCTGTATAGAAGTCTCGCCCACACCATCTTGATTTATTAACTACTTTTACAACATTCTTTTGGTGTTGTATGCTAAAGTGTTCAATGTGTTGCTGTTTGCTATTTCTACTTGTGTGTATCTTCTTCATTATAAAGTCTCTCGTGTTTGTTAGGCTTTCACCCTTGTCCATTAATTCGTATAAAGCGGGATTTAATTTCTTTAAATCTAAGCCTTTACCTCGAAAGTGGAAGTATGTTTTCTTGTCATCCTTCTTTACATACTCTAACATATATAACTTGGGTGCTATCCATAAACCCCTAATTATTTTACAATTCTTTCCGAGGTCGTCATCCATTCCGCCGATTGTTTTATTACCAAACATTTTTATTCTTTCAATGTTATTCACATGTGATTGAACGCTGTCTGTATCTGTATAATAATAGTCTCTGTCAGGGTCGTTGTCTGGGTTGGCTTCAGTCATATACTTATACATAATTCGTCTCCTGTATGCTAATATGAAGGCTCCGTAATGTGTGGGTTTTGTAATTTTTCTTCTTTTTCATATTCATCTCGTGGAATACCTGATATAAGCCAAAGTTCGTCATTGAATTTTTCAATATCTGTCATAACATGCTTAGCCCAGAATTTCCAATACTCATGATTTTTAGATATATATTTGCTCATAGTGTTTATTGGTCTCTGTATGGTTTTGCCATATAAAGCATTCATAAACAACTTCGCTAATAAATATTGTGGAGTGCCTTTCTTTGAGTTTTGTTTTTTTTGAATAAGTCCAATATATAATCTTTGAATACTGGTTCTGCTTCTTCCGTGTAATAGCCCCGATTGATTTTTACTTGATATCCAAGTTCAATCATATCCTCAATATCAATAGATGTGAGCCATTGGTCTTTCATATCTCTTAACTCCCACTTCAAACAACCTTTGTTATCTCTGTATGGCACTCGCGGGTGAAATAAAGTTTTAGGGCATACATAATCAACGTTATATATTCCCATTTTTCCTTTCATTTCACCTTCGCACTCCTTGATTTCACCCGTCATAAATAATTCTAACATAGCCATTGGATAGAGTGAGACGACATCAGCATCAATAAGATAATCAACAATCTCATCAAAACTTATTTCACCTCTTTTATATTTTTCATATTGCTTTGAGATAAATCTTCTTTTGCTTGGATAAGTCCTCGCTCCATATACCGCTCTTCTAAAATCCTTCTCCTGTTTTAAATTAGGTAGTTGTATTATATATTTTCCTTCTATCTTCTTTTTCCATAGATTGAATGTTAATGAAGAAGTAGAGATAAAAGCGGTTAGGTTTGTTTTATGTTCATCAAATGTCTGCTTATTTAGTGTGTCATGAAGTTCTTTAAGCCCCATAACATCTTTCTCTAAGTATATCAAACATTCTTTTTTCGTTTCCTCATCCATCTCTTCCCATCTTTTCCCCTTGCTATGGTCAAAATCGCCCTTTAATACATTACAGCCTAATGTTTCAAGGTTCTTTTTTAGGCTTCCATCTGTGTGCTTACACATATCCCAGAATTTAATGTTCTTGTATTCCATAGAAATAATAGCCCCATTATTTATTAATGGTGTGATTTTTATCTTTCTTTTGATAAATTCCTTTTGAAAGAAGTAGTGGTGAAATTTACTACCATTAAAGGCATTAACATATAATGTAGCATTAGGATTTCGCTCCTTTAATTTTTCTGCATATTCAAGGATTATATCAAGAAGTTTGGATATAGAATTATCACCCGCTACATATTTAAAACCGATATCCGCGATTGTGTAGCCACCGATATAAGGAGTGTGTAATTCATATGTGCTTGTAAATGTTTCAAGGTCATAATGAAATATCTCATCCTGATTGTTATATTTCATTTCTTTGAAGGAAGTTAATAATGACCTTACCTGTTTATCTTTTTGTCTGAGTTTTGCTTTCTCATATGAAACCCTTTTATTATTACAGGTGTGTTTATTATAATATTCAGTGAAACAATTATGACACTTATTTTTATTTCTTTTTATAAAACCAAAGTAATGTCCTTTTGCTAAATAACAAAGCACATCCGCAGTAATTAATGGGTCAGTAAAGTTTTTTAATGTTTGTTTTGAAGATGAGTCTGTCATTTCAAAATACTTTCCTTCAATACAATACTTTTTCAATATTTCAAATCCTATTGAAAAAGGTATATATGAATTGGGTTCAAGATTAAACTCATTTCTGATATCATTACATACTTTTTTATTCAGTTTTGATTTTCCTTTCATTGGTAAATTCAATATATCCTTGAAGACATAGAAGAAGCAGTTATTATCTTTGCTTCGTGGGTTAATATGAATTCCTTCTATTGTTTTATGTTTCTTATCACTTCCCGTTTCATTACATCCGCCTCCGTCCTCTTGGATAATTTCAACATTCATGTATTGAATAATTCGGTCATATCCGTTAGCGCTGGCTTCATCCCCAACAATATAAAATCAATATGCCACCACCATTACCACCAAGACCAACAAAGAAAAATGTAGAACTCTTAAAGTCAAAGGCTAATTTAAGGGAAACTAAGACACGGGAGACTAAACAGAGGGAATATAAGGTTGTTGAACTAAGACCGATAAAGAACAGAGGGATAAACGGCTATACGTATCCATTCAGACTTGATATTAACTTCTATGATATGGATGCGATTGAATTAACAATTATGAGAGCGGTAAAGGACGCAAAAAGTAAAGGTATGACAGGGGAAGCAAGCATACATGTTAAGTTTGGTTATATAACAGATGCTGATGATAGTAAGTTTTTCAAATGGAAAACTTTCAATGCGGTTAAGTTGAAAGATATAGACGATTTATTTCGTGCTATATATTTATATAATGAAGAAAACCTTAAATATTAAGGAAAATATTAAATAATTATCTGTTATATTTATAACTAATAATATATTATCCTTAAATAGAAATTCATTTTAATGCTTCCTCCATTCTTTTTAATTTAAGCAAAGCCTGCTTTACCTCTTCCCTTTTTTTCTTTCTTTTTTCTGCTATCGCGGTTTTATTTTGATTATAATATTCCATGGACTTCTGCTTGTGTCTTTCTGGGTCTTTTTTAATAAACTCTCTGGCTCTTTTTCGCATTGCTTCCTTTTTTTCTTCTGGCGTCTTGTATAATGGTTTTCTACCCATGTTATATATATATGTAGAAAAAAATAATCTTTAATTTAAATTAATAATTATTAAGGGATAGTAATTTCTAGTCCATAATGTTTTCCAACTCCTCCACCATAAGTTGAATAAAATACCCTTTGCCTTCCTTCAAATTTTAATGATGGTGCTAAATTTTTATTAATATAACCCAAATGCTTACTGCTCTCTGTTTCAACCCTTATCGCAAAATAAAATTATCAAATTTATTTTCTGGCTCGTGTTTAATGAAAACTTTCTCATTACTTCTTCGTAGATATACAATATTATCTTGTCGCCCTTCAAATGAAACACCAACAACTCTTGTCGTCGTCATTTATATCTATAAAAATATAATTTGTTTAAAATAAAATTAATTATTATTTATTTTTTTGTAATATCTTTCTATGTCATCATTTCTTCTAATTATCATAGTACAAGGATATCCATTTATTATAACATCTTGCTTTTCTGCGAAGAAGTCTCTATGCGATTGAGTTTTCTCGTGTGTGTATTTACTATGTACCTATTGTTTTACCACAGACACAAGTATATTTATTTTTCCTTCTTTCTTTTAAGTATTCGTTTCTCTTCTGTTTTCTGAGTTGATAAATGTTGTCCATTCGGTATATGTTATATTAGATAGTTTTCTATTGTGTCGTTTATTTCTCTCAGTGCTAGATTGGGGGCTCTTTGGGGGTGTTTTGTTTAGGTGTCTGTATTATGTATGTTTTTATTTAAAAGTAAAAGTAAAGCGGAAAAAAAAATTGCTTGATTTTTATTTTTATTTAAAAGCGAGATTAAGAGTAAGAGAGATTTCTTTATTTTTCTTTTTCGTATTCATCAACATTTTCGTTTTTTTATTTTGCTGTTTTGACGCTTTGTATTGAAAGTTCAAACTATCAATAGGAGAGCACCAAAACACACAAAACGAAGTCAGGAATTTGCGAAAATTCATGACGAGATTTTGTGTATCAACTACTGGGGGTTGCACCTAAAATAGCTATGCAACTTATACCTCTTCTGTCTTTCAGTCCATGGATTGGGGGTCTGAATTTTGGCACCCAAAAAGAACATGGGAAGAAGGCAACAAAATAAATTATTGTTTAGCTCGTAAAATTTTGCGTGTACCTAAAGACTTCCCTAATATTGCCTGCCAAGGTGAGTTGGGATTATGGTCAGTAGTTGGAAGAGGGAATATGAAAAGACTTTCTTTTTTAAAGTCCCTGCTTTCCCTAACCACAGTTTGCTTCACCAAATGTTTAGGATCAGTTTACTGAATACTTTAAGCAAGCTAACAATAATTTTGTTGGAAGGGTTATAATGGACCTTAAAATGATCAAACCTGATTCGTCCACAAATGATATGCTTTTACTTATTAAGAATAGCCCTAAAACCACAATTAAGATGCTTGTTCATAACTATGAGCAACAGGAATGGGTCAAACATTTATCCACTTCAAATTTATCCTTCTATAAATCAGTCAAAAATAATTCATGGAACTTTATTTATCGAAAGGTAATTATGAGGGTGGGAGAAGATTGATCTCTCTCGCTAGAGCAGGTTGCCTTCGTTTTGGCCTTACTCATAGAGGCTTTGGTACTCCTGTAAATATTCCATGTGTTCATTTGCATTCAGAATTACATGTCTTTAATGACTGCGCTTTAACAAAGCCTTTTCTAAGGTCTTTACAAATGAAATATTTTGGCTCGATTTTTTCTCCTGATGGTACTATTTCTAGTAACCAATGGACATCATTATTAGGCACTTGGTCCTTAAACTCTTCATACTGATGTTATGAGGGGTTTTCTGAAGGACTTCTATGTTGCCATTAAAGAGCTTTTATAAGCTCTAGAGGTTGTCATAAACCCATATAGGTCGCGTGGTTAGGTATGGAGGTTTCTTTTCGGAATTGTGGGTGGACGCTTGGATGATCTTGTTTATGGAGGCTCTTGGATCCTGAGACTTGTGTTTAGTTAGGGGATTTTAGACTTTCAGAATGCATAGATTATTTTAGCTTGAAGAAGTCATCCCAGTAGTCCTGCTTCTAGTTTGTCTTTAGGAGTATTGTTTCCGTAAAGGGAACTGCTTTCCTATTAAACTACTACTACTACAACCACTACTACTACTACTACTACTACTACTACTACTACTACTACTACTACTACTACTACTACTAGTTTCCGAAAAGGGAACTGCATCTATTAAACTGCTACTACTAATACTAGATTCTCTCCCACTACCTGGGAGCTCGCAGCATTAGTAGATCTTCATTAGCGACCAGCTTTTGAGGAATTTTTGCAGACTCTTTGAAATTTTATTTTAGTTTCTTACAGTTTTTCTTAGTCTACGTCACCACGAATTGGTCCTGCCTATGGTGTGTCTGTAGGATAATTAGTGACCAAAGGAGGCTGGTTTCCTATTTAAACTACTTCTACTTCTACCTCTTCACCATCATTCTCTCTCTTCCTTCGACGTGTAGCTTGTCTACACTTGGGAAAGCCATGGAATCTATCGGCGCTTCCAAGATGCTCTGCAATAGTAACCATCGACCATACCTCTTCCTTCTTTCTTTCTTTCTTTCCTTCCTTCCTTCCTTCCTTCCAACATGCTCCGCAATAGTAACCATCGACCATACCAGATCTCATACCTCTTCTTTCTTTCTTTCTTTCTTTTCTTTCTTTCTTTCTTTCTTTCTTTCTTTCCTTCTTTCTTTCTTTCTTTCCTTCTTTCTTTCTTTCTTTCTTTCTTCTTTCTTCTTTCTTTCTTCCCTTCCTTTCCTCCTTTCCTTTCCTTTCTTTCTTCCTCTTTTCTCTTTCTTTTCTCTTTCTTTCTTTCTTTCTTTCTTCTCTTTTCTTCTCTTTTCTTTCTTTCTTTCCTTTTCTTTCCTTTTCTTTCTTTCTTTCTTTCTTGTTTCTTTCTTTGCTTTTCTTTGCTTTTCTTTGCTTTCCTTTCTTTTCCTTTCCTTTCCTTTCCTTTCCTTTCTTCTCTTTCTTCTCTTTTCTTCTCTTTTCTTCTCTTTTATTCTTTTCTTTCCTTTTCTTTCCTTTTCTTTCCTTTCTTTCATTTTCTTTCTTTTTTTTCTTTCTTTCTTTCTTTCTTTCTTTGCTTTACTTTGCTTTGCTTTGCTTGGCTTTGCTTGGCTTTTCTTTTCTTTTCTTTTCCTGTCTTTTCTTTTTTTTCCTTTCCTTTCCTTTCCTTTCCTTTCTTTTTTCCTTTCTTTTCTTTTTTTTTCCTTTTTTCCTTTCTTTTTTCTTTTCTGCTCTTTTCTTTCTGCTTTTTTCTTTTCTGCTCTTTCTTTTCTGCTCTTTTCTTTCTTCTCTTCTCTTCTCTTCTCTCCTCTCCTCTCCTCTTCTCTTCTCTCCTCTCCTCTCCTTTTTTCTTTCCTTTTTTCTTTTCTTTTTTCTTTTCTGCTCTTTTCTTTTCTGCTCTTTTCTTTTCTGCTCTTTTCTTTTCTGCTCTTTTCTTTTCTGCTCTTTTCTTTTCTGCTCTTTTCTTTTCTGCTCTTTTCTTTTCTGCTCTTTTCTTTTCTGCTCTTTTCTTTTCTGCTCTTTTCTTTTCTGCTCTTTTCTTTTCTGCTCTTCTCTCCTCTCCTCTTTTCTTCTCTTCTCTCCTCTCCTCTCCTCTTCTCTTCTCATCTCTTCTCATCTCTTCTCTTCTCTTCTCTCCTTTCCTTTCCTCTCCTTTCCTTTCCTTTCCCTTCCCTTCCCTTCCTTTTCTTTCTTTTCCTTTCCTTTCCTTTCCTTTCCTTTCCTTTGGTTAGGGAAAGGGAAAGGAAAGGGAAAGGGAAAGAAAAAGGGAAGGGAAGGGAAGGGTGGGGAGGGAAGGGAAGGGCTAACCCTAACCCTTTCCCTTTCCCTGTCTATCTTTCTTTCTTTCTTTCTTTCTTTCTTTCTTTCTTGCTATTAGTCTTCTTTAATGAAAGCGACATCGTACAGGGTGAAGTTTTGAAGCTAGTCAAGGAGGGAAAGTACAGAGAGAAGGTAATAGCTAATCAAGGGGAAAATGAAATAAAATAATAATATTCATGAAATTATGATCATATTGACAATATAAAGGAAGTAAATGCAAAGTAAGAGAGCATTATACATGAATACATATTAATACCAGTATAGCAAGATATGAACCAATATGAAAATATGAACAAAAAGGAGATACGAAAGAAAATAAAATTTTCGGAAAAAGGAGATATGAAAGAAAATATGAAAGGTTAAATTTGAAGTAATAAAGGAAAAACAGAATCAAGCAATAGAGAAAAGAAAGAGGAATAAAGACCAGAGCTAGACAGAAAATACAAACAAAATAAAGAGGAAAAATGGATAAATATGTATGATTATATATGTTCATGTACAAAATTTAAAAAAGAGCTAGTGAGAGCACCTTGATGCATTCCAAAGGTGCCTTAGCAAGCAAGGATTAGCGATTGCCACACGTAGTTTCAGCTTTTAAAAAAAAGGTGGGGGGGGGGAAGGAAAATATGAAGTGAGAAAGGAAGAACAGAACTAAGCCAGGGAGAAATGAAACAGGAACATAAAGACCAAATGTAAAGAGGAAATAAAGCAGAAGGAATAGTAGGAAAATGAAGAAATGAATGAAAATATACAAAAAAAGAAGAATGCCAATTCTTTACATACGTATATATATGTATACATTATTATTATTATTATTATTATTATTATTATTATTATTATTATTATCATTATTAATGAAGGCGCATGACCGTGAATGGAGTACAAAATGTTATGCATGCAGGGCCACGCGAGTGAGCTACATATTTACTTGTTATTATCATACTTGTGTGCTTCGTTGCTGATTTACTTACTTACTTACTTATTTTCTTAATATTCATTCGTTTTACTATTTATATATATACTATTACCCTTACTATTATGTACTAACTTACTGTATTTATTATTTCCTGTTGTTACATATTGATTTATTCACTTTTTTTTACCATATCCCCGTCCAACTCTCCTTTCATCTTTTTTCTCTTCTCTCCTTGAAGACCCTGTTTCTTTCCCGTTTTGCATTTTTTTCCCCTTGGTGCACAGTGATCTACCCAGGCTTTCCTACAAGGTTTCCTGTCCCACCAGAGAAGGTCCCTATCAGCATAATCTTGGCTTGCTCCAGCGTGCTTGCTGTTGACGTTTCAGCGTTCTTGGGAGGTGCCCTTTCCGGAGTACAAACCAGTTGTAAGTAAGCTTTGCCTTGTCTGCAACAACTAGTCTTCACAGTCATCTGCGTATCATCCATTTGCAGATATGGGTACTGACTTTGGGTAGGAGTTCACGGATATGAAAGCAGTGGCGCACTCCAAGCAGCAGCAGGACGCGCGCCTCGTGGCAGGTCACTTTGCCTGTCTTCGTGGCGCATTATGCATGGTATGCAACTCAGGTTTAGCCGACGCCAAGTCGTTCGAGATCAGCAAACTCCAACTTGAGGTCGGTTTATCTCAGCAATCTGAAATCGTGCCTCTTAAAGTGTTTATTTTACTTGTGTATGTATGTGTTCTAAAGATTGCCCCCCCCCCCCCCCCCCCCGGCCCCCCCAACCCGCCTCTCTCTTCAATTGGGAAAATCCCCCTCAAAGTTCAGGTCCTACACAGAACGGCAGAGTTTCTTTTCGGAATTTGAAATGGCTTACTTGAGTTGTGGGCATTTTCCAGATGTGGGGATGTGAACTTTTGACTCGAGCGTTTTTGCTCGGGGTTACG